>JAAAKE020089389.1:0-21169 GCA_010014785.2 Anisolabis maritima | reverse complement strand
ATATATCGTTCAATACATTCCTACTTTTTAAAGCATTATTTAATATTTTTTTAAATTAGTTCCAAAGTGAAGAAAATGATTAAATATAGAAATTAAAGAGATACATTTTTAATTATTGTACTTACTCTAGTTTTATTAATGCATTTTCCATCAGAACATCTAAATTCACCAAACGGACATTTTCCCATCATAGCACAAATTTCCGGCAATTCATCATAATTGTTTCCACAATTATTAATGCCGTCGCAAATACTTTCATGTGGAATGCAAATGCTGTTATTACATCTAAATCGGCTTGGAGGACAGGTCATCTCTTTGCAGAGTTCTAGAGTTTCATCACTCTTGTCATGGCAATCGTCTTCACCATCACACCGCCAAAGGGAAGGCACACATCCGCCATCCTTGCAAGCGAATTCATTCGGCGAACATGAGAAATTGCAATTGGCTTCATCTTGGCCGTTGGCGCAATCCATGTCTCCATCGCATCGCCACACGCTAGAAAATGGAAAAATATTGGAAATCAGGGAAATATTTCTATAGTACTATTTTTAGAGAAAATAAATTTTACATAAAACAACTAGGAGAAAAAATAGAAAGTCATGGATTAAGGAATCCAAATAATAGATTTTCTAACCAGTATACTTTATTCGTCTTTGAGGACGTTTAATTATAATAAATATTAATATATAATAAAATTGGTGCTATAAGCAACTTATGTTTAGGACAAAAGCCATAAAAAAATTTCATGCTTCCCACATAATATATTGTTATTATGAATATGTTATTTATGAAGATTGTGAGAGGGGTAAGCTTTATTTGTCTTGAAAATGGGACACGAGTAGACCCGAAACGTCGGAAAGGCAAAGAAAGTGCACTGGGCTGAAAAAATTTTTTTTTGAATTTTGGACATAAATTTATTGCTAATAGAAAATCTTGAGAATCATTTTTTTTAAGCACCAAAAAAAAAAAAAATTGTAAATATAAATTTAAGACCAGTTTCGGCCCATTTAGTCTTTTCAGGTTTATATAATTTGTTCCCTTCCCGACTTGAACGATAAAATTTATTTTAAATTAATATAAACGAATAACAGTTTTCGTTATTAACTCATACATAGACCGGGATATATTTTATTATATTTCTAAAAAAAATTTTTTTTGCCTTAGTGCTATGGTTTAACAAAAAAAAAAATTGTTTCATTCATTTTAAATATTAAAGAAAAATTTCAATTTATTTTATTAATTACTTGAGTATGCAATAGGAAGGATTTGTGCAGAGAAACTCGTTGGGTTTGCACGTAGTATTGCAATTATGCTCGTCGCTGCGATCATCGCAGTTGATCTCGCCGTTGCAGCGGTATGCTCCACTGATGCATCGACTATCACTTACACACTTGAATTCTGATTCACTGCATTCCCGAGGTTCGCATTTAATTTCATCGGAACCATCTCCACAGTCATTATCCCAATCGCAATGCCAGCGACTTGGGATGCACTTATTGTTATCACATCGAAAATATCCGGGATGACAAGAATGGTAAAGAGGATTGTCACAGTTCTCATCCTCATCTTCGTTCTCGCTGCAATCGGAGTCGCCATCACAATGCCAAGGATTAGGAATACAACGTCCAGATTTACACCGGAAATAATCTTCGGGACAGATTCGAGTCGTGCAATTATGAAGTTCGTCAGAGCCATCACCGCAGTCGTTTTCCCCATCACATACCCAAACATCCGGAATACACATGTTGTTGTTACAGTGGAAATTATTCGGCCGACAAGTTTGCGGAGGACAATCTTTTTCATCGTCCTGTAAAGGACAATCATAATGGCCATCGCAACGTTTCAAGCCATCGATACATCGCGATGTTACATTTCCGTTATGGCTGCATTTGAATTGTTTAGGGAGACACGAATACTAAAAAAAAAAAGGTAAAACAAAATAAAGTAAAATTTTTAAATCCCAAATAAATGAATATAATTTTTAAGATGTCTAAGAATTTAAGTGATTCCGAATGAAATGAGCCAGATTTCACATCTCCGAAATAGTTTCATATTAATAATAAGTGTTAAGTTAAAGATTTATAAATAAGAAAATATAAAATTTTCAAATCCTTTTTATAGTGACAACAAATCTTCCAAATTAAAAACAAAATACCCTATGTAACTTTTTGTTTTTAATTTGTTGGCGCAATAAAAACGTATTTTAAAACTTTATATTTTCGTATCAAAAGTTTATTTTTCAACATATATCCTAATTAAAATTTAGCGAGTTGTTACTGAAGTCTGTATATAGCTTTGAGAAAATTATATATAAATTAAGTGTAGAAATATAGGATAGCAAGAGCAAGAAAAATTAGATTAATTTCCCAGTCTACGTGAGTCAAAAACTAGAAAAGGTGAAAATAATGCTTGGTGTTCATGCATGTTGTGTTTTTTATACAACAAAGCAATAATATTTTCAAATATTTAAGGGTAATTTTTGGTTCAGGACAGCCTCCTCTTTGTTCCTCATGAAAATAAAGTCATAAAATGAAATGAGGAGCAAAGAGAAATTAAATTGTTTTGTTGTACAACATGTTTGAACACCGAGTATTGTTATCACCTTTTTTGATTCACGACAGAAATGTTAGAAATGTTGATTGGAGAATTAATTTAATTTTTCTTTATACTTGCTGACCATGCTATCATATTTATCTTCAGTCGCCTACTGCTTTTATAAATAAAATATATTATTACTATGAAACTGACCATAGAATAATTGGGGGAATAAACTTTGCCCATTTCTTGTGGAATCATTCATTTTAAAAATAATTAATGTAAATTTTGAAAAACTTACATTGTTGCAATCGTATTCGTCGCTGCCATCTTGACAGTCGTCAATTCCGTCGCAAATACGCGATGGATAAATGCAGTTTTCGTTGGTGCATTGGAAATGTCCACTCGGACAGACAAAAGGACGACAGCCCTCTGGTTCGTCACTTCCATCGCCGCAATCATCCTGATCATCACATTTCCACCATTTGTGAATGCATTTATACGTCGTGTGGCACATGAATTGAGCGCTCGTGCAGTTCGATTGACAGGAACGACCGTCTTTTCCAAGGATATGATTATCAGGACATGAACAGGTATGTCCCCCGCCAGGGGTGAGTAGACATAAGAGCTCACAGCCACCGTTGTTAGCGCAAGGATTCGGCTCGACTGGTAGTTGTCGAAATGGATGCAAAACGTGCAGATCCATTGGTCGATGGACGGAATGGAGAAAGCGTTTGCAGTCAGAGCCATTATATTTGTGGCAACGTTCAACGGAAGAAGATTCCCAATCGGTCCAGTAAAGATGGTCTTCGAAAACACTCAGTGCAAAAATATGATAAAGAAGACCTTTTGGAGCATTTTCTGAAAGAAAAAAAAAACAGTGACTTCTTAATATTAATTCTATTCAAGTAAGAAATTTAGAATGTACCAAAAAAATGAAAGAAAGTTTTTATTATTTATATTATTATTATTTGCCCTTTGCTTACCTCTATTTAATATCAATTTCCTATTATTCCCATTCAAATCCGCGACGGCTATATAATCCTCGCGAGCATCTGCCCAAAACAATTCGTTTGTCTCATAATGGATTGTAAGGGCATTTGGCCAGCCAAGGGAATCATTGATTATAACTCGCTGATTACTTCCATCCATTCCTGCTTTGCCGATAAAGGGAGAGTCACCCCAATCGGACCAATACATGTAACCATTACGGGGATCCAAGGCGATGGCTCGAGGCTCTTGCAGACCTTGTGAAATCAACACTCGTCGATATCGGCCATCAAGTTTGGAGACTTCGATTGTGTCGAGACCTTTGTCACACCAATAAAGATTTCTTCCTACCCAATCCACTGCCAAACCATCGAGGTTATGAACTCCTGTTTCATGGATGACCTGATGAAAAATTATTATATTGACTTCTTCTTCTTCACTAAATAGTTTATTTTATTTAGAAAAGATAACTTACTTCTGCAACGGCGGATCCGTTATAAGGTTCACCTTCTCCTAATTTGTCTATAGACACATTAGGACAAATTCGATGGACGGAACTGCCGGATAATTCAACATCCGACCAATAAAAACAATGATCCACCCAATCGTAATCCAAAGCGACGGCGTTCTTTAAATGTGAGACAATTAATTTCATTGTGCCATCCATTTCTATCTCACGTATGTAGTACTTATTTGTGAGAATTAGTCGTGGCTCGAAAGCTGTCAAAAATAGCATATTTGTAAAATTATTTTTCTAGGAATTGGACATATACCTTTTAAAATAACAAAATAATTTACATGAGTTGG
This sequence comes from Anisolabis maritima, assembly GCA_010014785.2. Lineage (NCBI taxonomy): Eukaryota > Metazoa > Arthropoda > Insecta > Dermaptera > Anisolabididae > Anisolabis > Anisolabis maritima. The sequence goes on along the minus strand of JAAAKE020089389.1, from coordinate 16,837 downwards.
CTTTGCAGGAGATTCCATTTGGATGGAGGATGTACCCAGGGGCGCAGGAACAAATAAAGGAGCCTGGGGTATTTCGGCAAATCTGTGAGCAAGGCCGGTCGAGACACTCATCGATATCTGTACAATGATGTTTATCTTGCTCCTTGACCTTATAACCCGGGTTGCAATAACACTCATAACCGATAGGCAAATCCCGGCAATGATGAGAACACGGTAATGTCAAACATTCATTAATATGACAAGATTGTTCGTCGCTGAAATCGCCGCAATCGTTGTTCCCATTACACAGTAGCGTGTCGTTGATGCAGAGCTCATTTTGACATTTCCACAAACCTCGAGCGTTGCAGCCAAGTCGATTTTCTGAAAATAAAATTAATATAAATAAGCAACTAATTTGGGTATTTATACTTTATTTAATTTAAAAATCTTACCACAACTCGATGGTTCCTCATCGGAATCGTCACCACACTCATCAGAGCCATTACAAGTCCAATCTAATGGAATACATTTGCCATTTTTACAAGTGAACTCATCAGAACCGCAAGTCCTCTCACAAGAGTCTGGTTCATCTGATTTATCACCGCAATCATCAAAACTATCACAATAGAACTCTTGTGGGATACATTCTCCTGTAAGACATTGGAAATGTGTTGGAAGACATTTCACGGTGTCCAAACAACCATTTTCAGGCGATTCTTCAAATTCATCTCCACAATCGTTTTCACCGTCACAGACCCAAATATGTGGAATGCATCTGCCTGATTGACATCGATAATCAGTGCCATTGCATTCACGAGTAGCTAAAAGAATAAATAAATATATTAAAAATAAAAATATTAAAATTATTTACTTCTTTGATCAATACTTACCACAATAGTCGCCTTCATCCTCGCCATCCCTACAGTCGACGTTGCCATCGCATTGCCACAAATTAGGAATACAAATTCCATTTGAACATTTGAATTGATCATATCGGCATTGATGATCACAGTTTAGCTCATCTGAACTAGGATTGTCGCCTTCAGCATCATCGCAGTCATTATCTCTATCACAACGCCAGGAAGCCATAATGCAAGTCTTATCAAGGCACTGGAATTGATCCGGTCCACATGTTGTGGGAAAAACAACACTCGAACAATCATTCTCATCGCTCATGTCCCAGCAATCGTTTTCACCGTCACACACCCAAGCGGGATAAATGCAAGCCGTAGTATTAACGCAGTTGATTTTTCCATTTTCGCATTTCGGTTTCGGGCATCCCATCTCATCACTAGCATCGGGACAATCCTCATTCATATCGCATCGCATACTTTTATTAATACAACCTTTGGATGCACATTCAAAATGATCTTCAGTGCAATTGCAATCCTGTTCGTCGGATGAATCGCCACAATCATTCGCACCATTGCATGTTAAATTAGCAAAAATGCAGCGATAGTTGAAACAATTAAAATAACCGGGCGGACAATCTCGAGTGGCACAATAAATAGGATCCTCGTCACTTGAATCAGGACATTGAGCATTTTTATCACAGGTGAGGCTATAAGGCAAACACATTGGCTCAGATACACATTGGAAGAATTCAGGCGGGCAAGAGATGGTATCTGCACACTGATGCGCGTCAGGAAGTAAATGCCGATTCTTTGAACAAACGCAATACGGCTGGCCTGCGGGATTCAGTTTGCAAATATCGCTACAACCTCCATTAAGGACCATACAAGGATTGTGTCTACCTGCAAATAGATGATGAATTAAGTATAGTATAGAGGCTTCTCTGCTGCAAATAACTACTTACAATCATGAGTATCCTCAGCAACTGCTATAATACCCATTGGTCTTGGAACTTCTCGTCTTAACATAATAACATCTTGACCCGTATATTTATTCGCTCTGATGACAGCATGTAGCATCCAATCGGTCCAGTAAACGTAATCGCCATAAACGGCAATATCAAAGGGATGTTGTGACCAGTTTGAGTGTAAGATAACACGATTTGTGCCATCGTAATCTGCGCGCTCGATTTTGTCCAAGCGAGCGTCACTCCAGTAGAGTTTTTGAGCTTTATGATCTAGAGCTAGAGCATTCGGCATTCGGATATCCGTTGTGATAATAGATTCCAAAGCGACACCATTGACCATTGCACGCTGAATCGATGGCGATTTATAATTCCAATTGGTCCAATAAAGTCGTCTAGATAATAATGTGTAATAAATTAAATTTAGGAAAATAATTTATAAAGGTAGATCATTTCTTGATCGGTTCTTTTTTCCTTACTTGTTGCAGCTGTCGACTTCGATTCCTCTTGGTTTATCATGTTCACCTAATTTGATAATGGGAACTACTTTCTTTTGAGGTACACCCAATTTCAATCGATTGACAGTCGCTTCGTTGTTGCATGTCCAATAAAGTGCATTCTCCAAAGGATCATGGGCTATGCCCTCCACCGATCCTTGATCTAAAAATAAAATTAAGATAAATTATTTCAAAGAAAAATTAATTATTTAAGTCAATAGCATGTTGACAAAAGAAGAGAAACTTACGGTCTTCAATGACTGTATGATTGGTTCCATTGAAATGCACACTGATAATGCTGCCTCTCTGAATATCTGAGTAGAAAATCAACTGCCTTTCATAATCAAAAGTGAGTCCGATTGCGTTGCGCATCAGTTCACGGGATTGAATGCTCGGATACGGAGCGTTTAAATCACTCTCGTCCAGGAGATGGATGCTGTCGATCTTAACAAGACGGGAATACATCAAAAACTTGTCGTAAGCTGAAAAGGATATATTACAATATACATTAGCTATTTAAATAATTTTTTTCTGTTTTCTAAAAAACATTTCTTATTATGCCCAGACATAAAATAAAAAGGTTAAGCTTTGCCTCAAGCCAGAATTGTTTGACACAGCTCTGCTATTATTCGGTACGACCTTTTAAAAAAATTGGAAAATTTAAAAAAACCGTTTCAGGTAGAGTATCACTCGTGGTTGCCGGAAAAAGCCCAATAAGATAAAAGAGATCTACAGTTTTGCTGGAATGCTCGTATGTAAAATTTGGTTGATCTATATTAAAGAGTGCTCGAATTATCAAGTTAACAAATATACACAGAGAGAGACATATATAATTGCAAATATTTTTGGACGATTACAATGCTTTCCCTATGCTGCATATACGAGAGTGTGTCTCTTATCATCTTATTAAAATTAACATATTCAACATACCTAAACAGTTTTTTCCATCAGGTGCGACATGACCATGAGCACAGGCACAAACAGGATAAGTTCCATTGAAAAGACATAATTCAGCACAACCTCCGTTATTTTTAGCACAAGCATTAGTTCCTTGCTGACGTTTAGGCGAGTATACTTGGATATCTTTAAGTGAATCCCCGACGCCTCGCAGAGTAGTAATATTCGATAAATTTGAAAGAGAAGCTTTTTTAATGGCACCTTGAACGTTCGTTCTAAAAAAGGAAATATCACTTACTAATATTATTCATCTTTCAAATTTGTCGAAAAGCTAATAAAAATTAAATTAAAAACCATAAAGGTTTTTTATTTATTTAATAGAGGCTTGTAAATTTTCTTACATATCAATCCAGAAAATCATGTCTTCATAAATAGTTAAAGCAAAAGGATGATCCAGAGTGTGTTCTAGTAAACTTTCTCTTCCTGTTCCATCATAATTAATTCTTTCTATAAGATTTGTATTCATATCACACCAATAAAGTTGTTGTTTCTAAAAATAAATAAAGAATCAAACAACTACCGAATGAATTAAAATCAATTTGGGAGATTAAATAAGTAATTTAAAACAAGTCGTCGACCTCTTCTGTTGAAAATTTTTTGGCTTATTTTTTTCGCTTTGTATAATAGAAAGAATATGAGTCCAAATGTATATAAAGGTGGTCAAAAAATTGTATTAATTAGTTGAATTATTATTAATTTTTTTGTCATTATCCTGGTCGTAATTGAAATTTACCAGTCTAAAAACAAAGAATTTTTTAAAAATTGCAAGTAAATAATCATGTGACGAGACACTCACTAGTTTCAGACGTCTTTACATGTGTACTTTTTTGGCTCAGGCCCACCTTCGGTGGACCCTACCCTCTCCTTAATTACAGGAAGCGACTCTCATTCACACCTCCTGAAGTGTTTAATTGTTATTTTTCATTTATATCCTGGGGAAGCCTAATCTAAAAATCCAATCTAAATCTACGTGTGCCTAAATTAACCCGTTCAAAACAAAATTATGCTTTCCTGTAAAAAAAAGGGGGGCTCCCTACCCCTAATCTGAATTAATCACAAAAAAAACCACCCCCGAAAAATTCTGTACACGTTGGAAAAAACTCCGTCCAATTTCGGACTCTGCTTTTCAAGGAGACAGACAGATAGACTTTGTCTTTTATAATTATAATAGTATAGATATATATTTATTAACCTTATAATCGATGGTGAGGTCGTTAACGACGGTGATGCTATGGTTTACAAGAGGCCGTCTTCCAGTGCCGTCAAGTCTAGCGATTTCAATACGTTGGGTATGAGCACCGACATCTGACCAGAAGAGCCATCCATGCTCGGGATCCAGAGTGATGGCGGTGGGTCTTTCCATATCACCTGATATTACCACATATCGGAAATGCCCATCCAATCGTGATACCAAAATAATACTGAATTTAGGATCAGTCCAATAAAGATTTCCAGCTATCCAATCAATCGCCAAACCTTAAAAGTTATAAGAAAGAGTAATTAGTAATTGCTTTTTAATAAAAGGAAACAAATGAAGACGAGGGAAAGTGTATTTTTTGCATTTATTGTCGTTTTTTTAATTGCGTTGTACATTCCGTCTTCTTAAAAATAATTTTTATTTAAATGTATTTAATATCCCAAAAATTATGTATTCATTATTTATTTACGGAAAGGATAAGTTGGACCATTGAAAAAAAAGTTTATATACTCTACATCCCATCGCCGTCAACCTAGGTGTGTTATGAAAATAATTATTATCTAGAATGAGATGAGTAGCCCAGTGGCAGGCAATTTAAACTAAAAAAATCGTTAAAAATACATTTATGGATTTTAAACATTCTTCAGGATGATATAGGTGGCTCTCTACAGATCCTCTCCTTTCATATATTTTTCTTTTAAAAGAGTTTCTAGGCAGATTTAAAATTAAAAAGACGTGATGCTCACTAAACATCCTGTCCTCTTAACTGCGTTTTTTAAGAAAACTATTCTTCAGATTGTAATGAAAATCGAAATCTAAGCGTCATGTAGTGTTTCTTTTCTTAGATTTTTCAGATTGATCTAAAATTAGACGTACTTCTAAAGGATGCCATTCTATAAAAAATCAAAATTTCGATCTTATGCTTATTTTGAAAGAAAAAAAAATGGCTTAAAAATAGAGCAATTCGTATTTTTATCAAGTTTGTCAACTTTATGAAATTATTAAAATAATCTGTACCAATAGTTGACAATCTCCTATTTTAGACTATAATTAAACTTTCTTATTGTTTTTTAAGAAATAAGCTCTAGCCTTCCTTAAAATTAATTTAAAATGCCTAAAACTTTCATAAGATAAAAAAAATCAATAAAATATAAATTATTGTATTTTCTTTTGTCGTTCATAGTTTGTAGAAACCGATAATGAATTTCAACAACATTGCCAATCCTCATATGTGGCATAACTCATTTGCCGAAAATTTAATCTATGACATGCAATGTTGATACAATTTTTATTTCATTTTATGAGTATATATCAAAGAATCGAAAAACTTAGATTTACTGATCGATCATCAATAATATTCTTAATTCAGTTTTTTTTTTAATTGACAATATTATTCTTCTTATATTATTTTTTAAATTTTATTTTAGATAAACTCTCATATCATCAAATTTTAATGAATTCGCTAGAGAATTTTGGAAGAAAATCAGTCACAAAGAAAGGATATTTTAGCTGTAAAGAAGGCTTCGAATTCTCCTCCAAACACATTGAAATTTGCAATCTTGAAAAAATGATATGCAATAAAATTTAAAAATTATGTTCTAGATAATATTTTTTCCCACTACTAAATATAAAAATAATGTTATCTCAACAACCATTCGCAAACTTAGGTTCGAATAAGATTTTTTGTCAAAACTATAATTTCCTGAAATATTTCCTTATCTTGATATATATTTTGTATGGACTGTCTTTAAAGTTAATTAATATTAAAAAGGTAAAAATTTTGATACTAAAAAAAAATTTTTCATTAAAGAGGGAAAATGAAAACAAATAATAGAAAAAAATCAGTTGTTAAATGGAAATGAATGTGGAAATTTTTCTAACGAATTTCTTATATTTTATTATACAATATATAACGTAAAAAGATTACCGGAGAGCCAATCTAAAGAAGAAGAATCAATGCTTTCATTGCTACCGACAATTCGCTGTCGCCCAGTTCCATCTCGACGAATTCTTGAAATGGTTGCATGTTCATTGTCTGCCCAATAGATATAATCTTCCGCTGCAAATTAAAAAATGAAATTATTATCAAATAAATATATATCATTTATGTCATAATAAAATCCTTCATTTTTATACAAGTTCGAATATTAATAAAATTATATCGTGGACACTATACAAATTGACTACATAAATACTACTACATTTTTCAGATTCTTTTTTATTATGAGAAAGATGATAAGTAAATTACCTGCATGGAAATCGATGCTATTAGCAACAATGACTTTAGATATAGGAGCAAGTACTTGGGTTTTATTATCGGTAGTGTTAAGCGACATTCCTTTTATCTCCCAATTCGTAGAAAAAAGGAGAAATTCCTCAACACCTGGAATAATCAAATAAATATTATTTGAATTTTTCAAAATGAGATAAATATTTTTTGTTTCATTTATGTTATTACATAAATTATAAAAAAAAATTTCGAGTGTTTCTAACTAATATTTATTTTAAAAACCTTGGCATTTTTTTGGGTCATCTGGTCGTGGATGATATCCAGTAGCGCATCGACATTCCCTCTGAGTGGAACTGATAGGTAAGCAGAGATGAGAACATCCTCCTTTATTTTGAGAACATGGATTTGAACCTTCCTGGACACTTGCATCATAAATGCGGAGATCAAGCACATTCCCTGGAAGCAAAAGTACAATGAAGGTGGTTTAAATTCCAAACACAATTTAATAATAATTTAATAATTATAATACCAGTGTTATTCCTCAGAACATGATCATTCGCGCCTGTTACTACATCGGCGACGTGAATGGCAGAATCCTCCTGATTGGCCCAATAAATATGTCCATTATAGACTGTGATAGCGGTTGGATGACCAGATGGCAAATTCAACGAAATAACTTTTTCGCTACTAAAGTCATAATATTCCACTCTTGCTTCAGAATCAATCCAATAAAGCCGATTTAAACTAAGCTCCATGCATAAACCTAAAATATAATTACAAGAAATAATAACACATTAAATATGTATAATAATATAATAATGAATATTTTTATTAAACTCACTAAATGGTCCTGAAATATCGTGTTTGGTCACAAGGGTTCGTCTCTCTGTTCCTGCTGTTGTTGACATATCAATTAAATACTTGTCTTCTACAAAATGAGTAAAGAAGAGTCGGCCTCCAATTGGGTCAATAGCTAAAGAACGAACTTGGTTCACATCTGGGATGATGGTGGTCGAATAATCACCCTCGAGACTGGTGGCTACGATGTGGTTATGTTGAGTTCCGGATGAGGAAATATACATATTCCTGGAGAGATAATCGATAGCGAAACCAGTTGGATGCTCCAGACCTAAAGATAGCAAAATTTGAATATAACAAAATAAATGAATATTAACAAAATAAAATAATTTTAAAATATTCAACAATATGTAAGAAATACTAATTAATTTCTATGCACAGTAATAGTCATTTACTAAGTTTCTATTGAATATAATATAAAAATAGGACAACAGAAGAAAATCAGCCTTTTTTGCTCTTTCTCACCAGCTCACACACACGATGAAGGAATAATAAATTGTATAATGTGAATATCTTGTTAGGAAAATTTAAATATAAATATAATAATATATTTTTAATTGTATTTTGAAATAACTGCTGCAGCCTATATTATTATTATTATTATTATTATTATTATTATTACTATTATTATTATTATTATTATTATTATTTTATTTTTAAAGGTTATTTATTCATCTATTAAGACAACGGTTCGACAAATATTTTTATTTTCATCAATCTTTCAGGTGTCAATCACTTGATACAAAAAGATTTTGCAAAGTCGTTAGTGAACATTCACATTCGTTTGTTGAGAAAGCTCTGACAAAAATATATGTCGTTGAATAAATCATAAAAGGAAAAAAAGGTTCAGCATGATATTTCACAACACAATTAAAGGTAAACTTTCGGTCTTGTTCATTTTACTTTCAATTTTTTATAATGTAAATAAATTGTAGAAAATAAAATATATGTATTAAAAAATACATACATTGTATACAATAAAGGCAAAACACACAAAACCCTATACACAATTCATGGTAAATAAATAAATAAATAAATAAATAAATAAGAGGCCTTTAACATAAGCAACTGTGCAAAGGATTTCCTGTAAACCAATTCTATCAGTGGTGGGGGCAACTTATGTAAGAGTTGAGTGACCATCAGCTACCAATCGATTTCAGACTGTGTGATAATATCACATCATTTACCCATGCACAGGAAAATTAATTTAATTATGATGATATATTTTTTATTAATATGACAATTTCTCTCAAAAATTTCATGTAAGTAGATAATGTGAAAAAATAATTTTAATATTTTATAGTTGTATTAATAATTGCCCAAAATTTTTTATATATAAATCTGCACTGAGGATGGTCACTATAAAGAGACCAAAATATTTTAAATACAGTTAGGTGGTGAGAGAGGGTAAAAAAAAGGCTGGTTTTCTTCTCCTCGAGCATTTCCTGTTTAAATATCCAGCTAACATCTAAACTATAAATCCATGAATTGTTGGGAATAATTAAAGAAATAATTTTTACTTTCTCTTACTTTTACTCTCTATTTTATTATAAATTAAGAAGGCCAAGTAAACAAGTTTAAATCAGGAAAGGTTTTTTTTTCAACTTTTTTACTCTATCTTACCTATATATGTAATTTATTTTATTTTCTCTAAAGCTGAAAATGTAATTGGAAAGAGTAAAATAAATTACTATTTCTTGATTCAACCTTCAATGCTCTTAATAAAAATTTCAGAAAAACACTTATCTCTTTTATTAACAAAAGATAAGATTTTCTTTGGATTTTTTCTGAGCGATGGAAATAATTTAAAATAAAAATGGTTTTCATTATCTTAAAAGATTAAAAAAGAAAAATTCAAACTTTTCGCAAGATTTTTGGGACTCTATCTAAAGTGGTATCCTTTAATATAAAAAATACCTACTAGATGTTTTCATTTTATTAGAAAATTTCATGAATTAAAGAGAGAAGGAGCCCCTCACCTGCATCCACGATGACATCGGTGATTCCACCAGTGAGAGGTGTCTTCCTGACTTCGTTAACCTGCAGCTCCGTCCAGTAGATCGCTTTTGTTCGGGCGTCAAAGTCCATCTGCGCCGGGTAAGTCGTCTGAGGCATGCTGATCGTGGGAATGGTATGATAATAGGGCAATTCGAGATCCACTCCGCGGATCTCGTTTGCCCGGCTGAAGAGTAACACGCGTTCGTTGACTGCAATACACGAGAAAGGGGGCGACCAACACAAACACAACGTGCCCAACAAAAGGGCATTAGTCCAACCAGGCCAAAAGAGAGCCAGAGAGAGAGAGAGAAAAGAGAAAAAGGAAAAGAGAGAAAAATTAAAATATAGACAAACACACGAACGCCGAAGTCATCTCGCCGGCTAAAGGAAGAGAACAGATATTATTCCAAGCTATGATTAAAGCAAACAACCACCCAACTAATATAACTACGATAGCAAATCAGCCCCCAAGCCTGCTCTTTTTCATGTGGCTATCTACCAAACAAGCAAAAAATAGAAAAGAAAATTCCACTTTAACTTTCACATAGGAATATATAAAAACTAAATGCAACAAATTTTTTTAAGGACAGTAGTAGGTTCTTCTATAATGCGTTTTGATAGCGAGCCAAAACAACAAGACATGATGGCGAACTTATTTTTTTTAATTAAGTCATGATTACATATTAAATAAAAAGACAACGATGGCATAAAAAAATATATAGTCTCTGAAATCAATTAATCTTACAATTTGATAAGAATAAAAAAAGGATAGAAAATGCAAGAAAAGTATTTAAAATAATTATTAGAGTATTTTTCATTAAGAATAATTTTCTAATTAAAAATATTAGTGAGTAGAGTTCTTAAGATTGGATGGGACTCCAATTTAGGGCTCGCGTAGGAATCTTGGATATTTTTTCGGAACAAATCCAAAATAATAGTTTCTATGTTCTTTCACCTAATAACCTGGGAAAGAGAGCCGTGCGTGATAACATATGAAAGCCGTGCGTGCATAACACACAGGCGGCCCAATTCTTGGCACAGCCCTGGAGAGAGAAAAACGCTTATCTTCAAAGTGATCTTACTAGTTATTTATACGACCTACATAAAAACACAATATAATTAATTTTTAAATCTTTTTCAATAAATTAACTAACAAATCAATCCAAAGGCAAAAGTTTTTGGGATTTTTCAGGTTAAGAGATGATAGATTGGATCTAAAAGAAAATAAATATCCCAAGGTGAGAGGAAATCTCTCAAGAAGGAGCCTCTACACTACAGAAATTAAACTCGCATTCACAAGACGTTTTGACTTTTATTCCAGGGGTCCAAACTATTTTTCCCGCGGACAGGCTTGGCAAAGCAGAAATAGGATGAGGGTCAAGGTCAACAGACCTAATGGAGACCATATAACTTAAAATGTTTTAAATTATTTTCTCAAATTACAAGAAGCGACTTATTCATCAGAAACATTTGCCCTCTATTAAGCCTTTTTCGGCATCTGAGACCATTTAGACTTCTTCAATATTTATTTAAAATAATTAGTAGCCAATATAATTTAAATTTTTGATTTGTTATATTTCATCTGGAAAAAGTATGTTCACTGAGATTCGTAAAAATTCGAGAAAAATTCGAGAATTTTAGTATAAACGCCGATTTGATTTTATCCGCGGGCCGGATGAAAGTAGCTCTCGGGGCGTAGTCTGGGAATCCCTGATTTATATAATCATCAGGGATTCTTCTTCAAAGAAATTGAATAAATTAAATAAATAGTCCAAACATCTTAAGAATAGAAGTTTTTTCTGCAGAGGCCTTTCAACTTGCGTGATTTCCTTAAAAATAATCATTCAGATTCTCTTAAAGGGCATCATCGAAAATAACTTAAAACTCATAAAGTAATTTCGTAATAAATTTTAAATATTCAAAAAAGTCAAAAAAATAAGCCCTCATAATCAACGATAAAAAAAAAAAAGATTGGAGACCCCTAGATTAGAGAAAAATCAATTCACTAAATGAATAGAAGAATTAAAGAAAAAGAAGGAATATAAAATATTAAAAAAAAAGTCTTTATAAGATAAATACGAGTAACTTCACCTTAACCAAAGGTAAATAAATGAATGTCGGATAAAATTTATTTTTTAAAAATGATAAAAGTTAGAGAAGATAATGCAGATGAGAAGGACAAATTTTCCTATTCGGAGATTTTTTCACCAAAGCATTATAGGAGAACATACTCTATAGTAAATATTAATAAAGGATGAAAATTGGATAAGATATTCTACAATTACTTCCTAAAATTTCTCTCTTAGGAAAAAGTTTTAAAAGAAAAATACAAACTATTAATTATTATAAACTATTATGTATGACTAGTTGATTAGATTACTTAAAAATAAACTAAATTATTTTTTATATCTAAATTATGTTAAATAGGAATTTTCTTAAGCAACTATCATGATAATATTTTTTATCAATAATGCAAAATTATTTCAATTTTCATAGTGGAATTTTTTTTGATTTTTAATTAAATTTGTCTTTAATTAAACGAGATTGATCCTCAGTTCAAAAAGCTCTAAAGGGACTAAAATTCCTACATTGAAAATTGAATACTCAAAGATGATCCATTAAAAGAACCAAACATATTTGGATCACATATAATTTTAAACAAAAAATGCGCACACCTTCCTAAAAATGCTGCAGTAAAGGGCTGGCTGTAAATCACAAAATGCACTTTGTATTATATTATCTGTATAACTTTCACCAAAAATATATATATTACTAAGAATAACATTATAATCCAAACAAGTGAAAAAATTCCTTAGTCTTTTTTAAAATAATATTTTTGAATATAAATTAACAAACTTCGATGTTAAAATGTCAAAGTCCTCTTATCAATTTCTTTTAAAAACGGAAAGTCGTCTTATAGCTTTTTAGGAAATAAGAGTCTGGACATCAACCAATCTTGTAAAAGTAATTTAAATATTTTTTAAATGGAAGAGAAAAATTAAAAATATATTTTAAAGAAAGTAGAAAAATAAAAACAAATAGATATCAAGTATTCTCTTAATGAAAATAAAATATAGTTGGGAAGCTCAAGAAAAAATGGTTCTAGAATTTTAATTTTGCTCTTTTTTTAAAGAAACATTAAAATACAAAAATAATTAATAATAAATATGAGGTGCTAATGGGGTCGAAGTCCCTTCCACTTGAAACCAAATCTCCAGCCATTCCCTTCGTGATCGAATGATCAACATCCCAGGGATGGCTGCAGTTTTGTTTCAAGTCCAAGGGACTTTACCATCAATATCATTTGCAAATATACTAAATAGATCCTAAAAGACTAAAATATTTTATTTATTGTTTAATGATTTTTCAAGTCATCAATTTTCTTATGTTTAATTTATCCCTTATAATTATTATTATTAATTTTTTTATTCATTTGTATTTTATTTCTTAAAAAAAAAAAAAAAAAAAAATCAAATTCTAGAACGAGTTATATTTTTTCAATGTACTTCCCAGCTGGGCCTGATTAATTTTGACTCGTCTATTTTTTTAATATTATTTAAAAAAAAAAAATAAAAGATTTTATTTAGTGAAGTAGTGTACGAAGGGTACTGAGAAATTTACTTCTCTCAGCAGATAAGGTTGGAATCGATGATTTAGATAATCATTTTATGAGTAAGAGAGTTATCCACCAATTTGTTAATAGAATAACCAGCAACCTACGGAATGAAGTATACCTCCACCAAGTTTGTTTGTGTTAACCAAGACAAAGCACTGCGAATATGGGATGAATGAAAAAACATGTGTGACTCAATATACGTTTTGTGAGTGAAGACTCTCACGCTACTAGCCTTTGCGTCAGAGCCTCGGCATCCACCCACGCCAATCATTCACATGCCAAGGCTTTGTTGCGAAGGCGAGCTCGAATTAAATTTTAAGACTAAGGAATATTCTCATTTTAATCAAATTTTTGATCGACAAAATGCAATGCAGAGCAGCAAATTAAAAGAAGAAAAAAGATATAGGATAGTATAGCTAGAGAGCCATAGTTATGTTTGTAAAAAATAAAACGGAAAAATTTTGCTTGATTGAAGCCGAGTGGACCAAATCGGCTTCAATACCGTCATGCAGCTAGTCTCCATATTTTTTTAAAGGAGAGCTGACTTTGATCGAACTTGCCAACCCGTTGTGAAGTCATTGTCACTCTCAGGCTATGCCTACTGCCCCCGGGACCCATATTCTGGGACGCCACTTACCGATGCAGGTCTTCTGATCATCTGCCAAACGCATCACGTGCGGACAATCGCACTTGTACGTGCTATTCAGGCTCAGTAGGCACAAGTGCGAACAATTGCCGTTATTCACTCCGCACGGATTTTCCATAACTGAAAACGATTCATGTTTGCTTTAGAAGGATATTAAGAGATCAACTGGTAATTATTAAAGAATAAACTTTGGGTTGAAAATTAAAAGTTTCCAAGAGGATATATGAGACGTTGAGAACCAGAATAATCCGAGTCTATGCTTACAAAGTATTTTATTTAATTATTTAAAAATTACAACTTTGTAGATATCTTTTAATTATAGAAAATTGATAATATTGGCGGTATAAAAAATCTGTCATTTATGAATAAAATAAGAAAAGTTGTCTAGATCACTTTACTATAAAGTAACTACTTGTCATATAAGGAAACATAAATAAAATATTTGAGTTGGGCCTTAGTGGTAGTAGACCTCTTCAGGAAATAAAATCGTAGCGTAGACCTAAACTCATGCAATAATAGATTTTATAATAATTCCTTTAATTATTTTTCCTTACCTTTTGGCTGCCGGCTTGGATGAAGAATTTTAATATCAAACGGCTGAGTTAAAGTGCGTTGAATTACACTGACTTCAGTGCCATTCCATTTATTGGCTCGGATCACAGAATTGGTTCGCCAGTCTGTCCAATAGATATAATTTTCAAAAAGAGCAATGGCAAATGGATGCGAAAGTGTTTCATGGCCTTGGATGACAAAATGATGATCTTGGCCATCATAATCCGTTGTGTGAATTGTATCAGATCTGAATATAATAAAAATTATTATTAGTCAGGTGCAAAAAAGATTTTTTATTGATTTGATGAAATATGAAAAAAGAATTCAATGAGTAAAATAAGAAATAACAAAGCAAGCCTCTATTAAAATAAAACCAGGTTTTTTTAATGATTAAATCGTTTACTTTAATGAATTTTCTTAATAATGAATTCTTTTAATGAGAAATTTCATTATAAAAATTATACATTATTTCTAAACGTTGATTATCCCTTTCATTTTTGACAAACCCAAATGTTATTTAAAATCTCATTATATATTTTTCTAAACATTAGAAGATATAAGACAACTTCAACTAAAAAATGAAAATATATTCTTTCCATATATTCTAAAAATACTTATGAAATTCTAACATATTTTTCTAGCATTTTTTGTTATGATTGATCAGTAGAGGAAGTGACCACGAGATCCCATATTATATATATATATTACTAGCTGCGCAATCTGCTTTCTGCCTCCACCTGTCTTTTTTTCTTTTTTTTTTTCAAATTTATACTCAGCTGCTATAAAAATTTTATAAAATAGTTGTATCCTTAATATTTTTTTACGTGTTATTTTTTGACATTGTGGAGGTATTAGGGAAATAAATTAAATAATGAAAAAATACTTTAAATTTATAATTTAAAAAGTTTTAAAAGAATGATTTTGGAGATAGATATGGGCAGGGAAGGACAGTTGCTTTTTCCCTTTTTCGAAATGTTCTAACCTTGTTTTGGGAAAAGTCTGTGGTTATGCCTAAGTGCAGGTGACCGACAAAGACTGAGAGAGTGAGAGGGAAAGTTGGCGCATGGGTCACTACTCTTCGACTCTTTGAGTCAATTTTTTCTGTAGTAGCAAATTATTTTTTATATATAAACTAAAATATTATTTATTGTTAATTTTCTTATATTTAGGAGAGCATCGCTCTTTAAAGTGTAGGTTTTTGTTAAAAAATTTATTTTTCATTCTTGCTTATTTTCTAGACTTGACTTATTTCAAAATAAATTTAAAAAAATAAGATAACCAACCTTGCATCGATCCAATAAATACGTTTAAGGACATAGTCAAGGGTGAGTCCATTGGGCCAAGCACCCTTCAATTTATCCACATGGAATACAATCTTCCGATATTGTCCACTCATACTACATCGTTCGATTCTTGGAGAAACTGAATCCCAATCAGTCCAAAACAATAATCTAGATAAAAAAAGAAGTTAAAAAAAGAAGGAAAAATATTGTTCTGGCTCTTTTGAAAAGTATAGATACCCGTATCTAGGATCCAAGGCGATTGCACGAGGCGATTCCATGTCTCCGGCAATAAGTGTTCGTCGATAGCTGCCATTCAATCGGGCCACTTCAATCTGATCGAGATTGGATTCCACCCAATAGAGATTGAGACCAATCCAATCGACAGCCAATCCTTCTGCAGTGGCAAGACCAGTTTGGACAACTACTTCGATATTACTTAACGCTAAAAAATAAATAAGAAAAAGTTTGTTTTTACATATCAAACTAATTGCGAGTCAGAAGGAGATCTGAGTAATTGGAAGCATTTTTGACTTTCTGGAATAATCAGAATATCATTTAAATACTCACATCCTCCGACAAGAGTGCCCCTATAGATTTTATCATCTATAACATCCGTCCAGAAGACCATGTCTGCTTCATCGGTATGGAGAAAATCTAAAGCGATTGTATTTTTCAGACTTGATATTAATGCTTTGACATTAAATGTGTGGAGGTCGACACCCCGTAATTCATGCCGATTAGAGAATATAACAAATGGCGTCGCAGGGTCTGGAAATATGGATCGGTAATAATTGGATAAAAAATTCTTATTAAGATACGTGGTTAGTAAAAATCACCATAATTATTAAATGAATTAGTAATCAATTATGACGGGACATGAATTGACTTTGAGGCGGATTGAGAATTGGATTGATGTGATGATTGGAGAGATGTGAAGAGCCTCTCACTCCAAAAAAAAAAAGTGCACCAGGAATGGGCCATTGAGCCCGGAACTGGTGAATGGATTTGGTGTGTGCCGACAGTACACGATACATCACGGGTAACGAACTGGGGAATGATTTTTTTAAAACTTCCTTTGATAAATTAATTTTGGAGAAGGAGGAATGAGCTATTCGCTAATTTTTTAACAGATTGAGTTCCACTGATATACTACAATGAAAAGGCTCGAAATCATGTTATTTGAAATATTTGCAATTAAACTGATGAG
>JAAAKE020089378.1:0-21171 GCA_010014785.2 Anisolabis maritima | reverse complement strand
AAAAAAAATGTAGCAAAAACGAGATATATATATACTGTCTAATGATTAGATGCCGTTAGAGATCGAAGGCAGAAATCGTTGCAAAATTTTGACCAACTACTAGCAAATCCCAGATCCTAGAGTGTTTTATTCGACCAGCACGGCGTTAGACCTCCTATCTTTAGCAGACAGACAAAAACTACTTGAAATAATTATACTTTTTTTGGTTTACTAATTCCAATCACGTTTTAAAGGCTTGAAATAAGAAAAATGATTTTATATTTATTTATTTATATCAGATATATTTTTATAAGTTCAGGTTGGTTGGGGATGTCTTGTCCCTTCCACCATATTTCTCTGATCTTGTACCTTTTGATTTTCACTTATTGAGGTCTCTTCAGAATTCCCTCAATGGAAAAATTTCATTTCTTTACAGGGCTTCAAAGTTTCATCTATTTTGTAAAATTGGGAAGTTCAGGAAGGGTGGGATTTTAATTTACTGTAAGATGGAGAAGTATTAAGAAAGAAAACGCTACTTATGATTAATAAATAAAATTTGTTTTCTTTTTACTCAACCCAATAGATTATTTAAGATTCGGGAGATACGCTCTAGCCAAACCTCGGTGGCAATATGATAGCTAGATTTTAAGGCCAATAAAATAATCTGAGGAAATGATTGACACTTGAAAAGTTTAATTTTTTTCCCCCTTGACTTAATTGAGTCAAAAGTCTTAATATAAACGTAAAGAGAGAGAGAGAGGGGATATCATATTTCTTTTGCTATAATTTTCCCTCTTCTCTCTAGTTCAAACTTTAATAGCTGCTCATTTATTTCGTTTCCTCAAAAACTCAAATTAGGCCTCGGAAAGAAAATTCCCCATTTCTCTCTCTCTTGTCGAGATGGTTATCATCTTGAGAAGAAGGAAGGAGAAGTTGGCGCCCTGATTTCTAAATCGATACCTTCCTTTGTTTTTTATTCCTCTTTGTTCGCTATTATTTTTAGTTTTTAATAAAAAGTAAAAGAGATTTTTTGTTTGTTCGTTTCTTTCCAACAGGTAGCTTTTTTAACTTCGTTTATTATATGAAATAAAAAGAATTTTAGATTAGACTTATATTTAGGAAATAAAATTTTAGCGGTAAGGTTAAAAAATATTTTTTTGATTAGTCAAAAGAGTCAGGATTTATTTATTATTTAAGCATTTTTGAACCCAAGGTATTTGATTTTGAATTCAGTAATCATTTATAATATAAGGATGGATCCTGGATCCTGGCATCATTAATAAACACATCTCAATCTCTGACTGAATCTCACTGTGTGAATTTACTTATTTGCTATTTCTAATTTGTCTTGTTTATTTATTCTAGCTTGCTAATCCTAAAATAGACTTAGAGCCTTTCATGATGTTCTAAATGGATAAAGAAGTAGTAAGGACTAAATATTGTTTGTACGGAAAATGTATTATCCTTCCAAGCAAGAGTGATAATCCAAATGCCCATGAGTGAAGGAACTCGCCCCTTTTTCTATCCCTACCACGTCTCATTCCGAATATGCTTCTCCTTCAATTCGTTTAGTTCTATATAAATTTAATTTATAAATTCCTTTTAAATAATTAAGCATTTTTTGTCTTTCGCCAATATGATATTAACGTTAAATTGTAAGTCTATATAATTAGCGATGACCGTTATACGACCATATTTATTTAAATGAATTAGTATTCAATTATTATTATTAATTTTTTTTTTGTTCCATTTAAATCCATTTAAATTCCGTCCGTATTAATTGAGATCCAATATAATTTAAATCCAATTACTTGTCTAGGACAGGGAACGAACAAGTGATGCTTCGATTAAAAACCCTTATTATTAGGGTGATTCAAACGAAAAAACCTTAAAAGTGCAATAAAATTTCAAAGAGTTGTACGATAGATTTGGCACTTGGCAGGAGTTATCTTTGGGTTTAAAAAATAACCAATAGTGGCAGTGTTGTTGCAACACCGAAGAAGGAAGCAACTTCAGTGGCCCATCGCAGGATGAAAGCAGAGTATGGTGATTCGAATAGCAATGAGGACGAATAGTGTACAAGTGACGTAACTTCTAAGGAGAAAACGATGAAGAGATGAAATCCGCCGTGCACAAGTGGCTACAATCACATCCAAATGAATTGTTCCTAATGTCGAAAAATTATATGTGCATAATTTTTCTCTATTTCTTCATTTGTATAGTAATAAGTAATTACGGTTTTCATTTGATTATCAGTTAATGAAAAAAAAAAAAAAAAAGAAAGAGTAAAAACTAACCAATAAAATATTTACTTAATCATCTTCCTCTCTCTCTCTCTCTCTCCCCCCCCCCTTCCTCCTTTTTTTCTTGTCAATATTTGCCTCTAACTAACCGATTAAATTTCTTTTTCATTCATCGAGCTAGGAAATTAAGTAAACATTAAATTGTAAATAATCATCTCATTTCTTTTCTTTAGAAGAAAAATTGTTTATTTATTTATGCAAAAGAAGTTGATGAAAAAAATAACGAAATGAGTAAAAAATTCTTCATTTGTCATATCAAAGAAACAAACAAATTTGGATAAATGTTTTTAGTCAAATATTAATAATAAAAGTGATATTAAAAAAACATTTTTCTCCACACCATCATTTGATTTCTTCTTTCTTTACCTGATCTTCAGTCACTCTATCAAAGTGAACTCATCAATCATTCTTTCTCAGAATAAGAAAACAACCATTTTTTTTTTTAAATATATTAATATATCATCAATACGTATAATCAAAATAAAGCCAAGAAAACCATCAATTTATAATTTTAAGTAACTGCTCTCTTGAGAAGTTGCTAAGCCACAATATTTCCTCTTGGATTATTGTAATAACTTTTATTAATAGAGATTCTCATTGTTATGTCAAATATAAAGTATGAATTTGATTGACACTAGAGGCATCCTTGTATCAGCACCCAAAGAAAAATACCTAAAAATGTATAAAACTATTACAGAGTTACAATCCAATCGTATGACTAGGACTGTAAAAAAAATGCAACAACCACAATAGAACAATCTCCCTCAACTATTTTTTGAAAAGAATCCCAATTGAGAATTATCATTGAAACCGTCATTGGCATCGATCGTAGAAGTCATTGGCATCATTATATATTTTAATATCCTAAATTTGAGAGGGTGATTCTTCTTATGTCCAAAAATTCTAATCATTTAGATAGTAAATTGATAAATAAACGAAATTATTCTTATGTTCAAGAATTCAAGATTAATGAATGTCTTTATAAAGATTGATTAGTGAAAATAAATTAAAAATAGATATAATAATAATCCCAATCCCTGAATGCCTGATTACTATTTTAAATACCAGACTATGGCGGATGTTGACGGTATCTCTTTTGTTATAGTTAATAATTAAACCACTTATTTTATAAAAAAAATGTCTTGTAGCTTTCTCTCTGAAGATGGTATGTTAAATATGCCGAAACAGAATGCATTTGTAAGAAGAAAAATAAAGACATATTTAATAAAGAAATAAAATAATTTTTTCCTGAATGTAAAAGGCTATTGTCCAATAACAAGCTACTTCAAGATTGGTTTCTATCAAGGTAAAGAAATTTTTATATGATATTATATCGAGAGCGGAAAAAATTCAATAAATAAGGGCAAAATTGATTTGAATTAGATTGATAAAAAAGAACGATAGAGATTATTATTAATAACATCCGCCGTTTCTTGCTCTCTCCCTTTTATCGTTTGACCTTGCGCTTGACTTTCTTCGCATTGCTTTACAATACGATTTATGACGTGAATAGAACTTAAGAAGTCTGTCTGTTCAATTTTCTTGAACAAAAGACCCTCAAGTAGAAGGGATACTCGCGTTATTGTTAAAAAGAGAAGTCGAAATTTGAAACACTCCTTACCCTCTCTCACTGTCTTTTTCTATTTATCCAAAATCTGACAGCTTATATTTATTTTCCTTTTCTTTTAATAATCTACTTTTTTTTTTTTAAGAGACAAGAGACTTTTATTATCCTATGAAGAAAAGGCTATTATGTGTCGGAGAAAGGGTGGGAAATCTCATAATCGTCGTAATAAAGATTTTTTTGGAAATTAAATTCTTACTTCCCCATACAAAGATAGATTCTCTTTTTAAACGCTCGTTTGAAAACGTTACGCGTTTGATTGATCATTTCTTTTATTATTTCATGATGTATATTAAAGAAAGAGGGTTAATACCGGATTTATTGTTAAGAGTTTCCGAAGGTTATTAGATGAACCTTGTGAATTTGGTTCTGGGAAACAATCAATTTAAGGACTTTTGACCTGTCCTTTGGAGAAGAGGTAGAGATCATATCAATAAACATACACAAGAAGAAATTTTAATAAAACTAGAAAAATGGATCGTTCTCCTTTTAATTCCAAATAATATAGTTGTATTAGTAAAATTTGCGCCTCTCTTGAGATACACAAGAATGGAAAATGATCGATGGGTTCAAAGGAGGGTAACATATATGCCTTAGAGTCTTAGAGAGAAGGACATCTAACTATGAAAAAAAAGCGAAGAGACTGAGAAAAAGCTGCATAACTTTGCAATGCTAATAAGGCAAGTATAAAAAGAACAGGGCAAAAGATTGACGTTTTGTATGGAATAGGAGACCAAGCCGGCCCGTTGCATAGCCAGGTGGATAAAGGGAAGAAGGAATTTCACATCAATCAAGAACTCAATCAATAAAATAATTATTTATTTAATGAAAAAATTCCAGCGTATGATCTTAATTTAAAATCGAGATGCCAGCCAAACTTTTCCTCTAAAAAGATTTAGGATAGGCTCTATAATGAATCTAGAATTTCAATGGAATCAATTAAATCAAAAACTTTGAAAGTTAAAGATCCGAGGGCAAATAAATCTGCCTCTTATTATAGTATTTCAAATTTTATTAATCATCTCCCTTAGACCGTAAAAATCCCCACCTCATCTTTGTAATTGGCTTGCCGAAAGTGACAAAACCACCTGACTCACTTTAGAACAATAAGGGCCCTCCCTGCCTCAAGATTAAACTCTATATCAACTTGGCGTTGAGCTTAAACTCTAAGTTGTAAAGGTGTAATCTGATAAGATAAGCAAGCAAGTGAGTGCTGGTCTTTCTCAACTTACGTTCATCAAGTATCAAGTTTCATTTTAGTAAAAGATAAAAAAATTTTATTATTTCTCCTCAAGTTGAGGATCAGATTCCCCTAAAGAAGGGATAATTATTAATTAATCATCTAAGAAATGATGTATTTAATTTGGTCATTTGAAAATACGTAATAATTAAATATAAGTCACGAAAATTTGTCATTAACTAACAATTTTGGAATATATTATGCAAATAAAATGTGTAATAAAATGACATTTAATAATTTCAATTATTAGTATTATTATAGAGGGAGTAGAGAGGAGAAGCACCTCTCACTCCCAAATAGAAGCAATGGGAATTGACCTCTAAGACCCAGAAGCCAGCAATGGGCTTTGGTGTGTGCCAATAGTGCACGATGCGCCAGGGGTAACCAACCGAAGAATGATTTTTATGCTAGGATTTTTTATAAGACTCTTCCCTCAAAAAAAATAAATACTGCAGAATCAAAGTATTTTTAACTTTGCCGACCAACCGGAGGTTAGATAGGTCAAGTTAATAATATCGCAAAAAAACCTCGAATCCAAATAGTCTCACCGCATCCCTTTGAATTGCGTCAAGGATATAGATAGCATGCTGAGAAGCCCCTCTCCAAAGATGGAACTCATTCTCAAGGCACGGACAAATCTGAGGGTTAGAAGTTGATGAGGGAAGTAATACTGCTTGAATCTGAAGAAGAAACCAAGCTTCTTAGCAGCAGATTTGACGACCAGAGAAATATGGTCATTCCAGGAAAGATAAATAAAATTCTTTCAATCAATTACTCACCAATGAATTATCTTCAGTGAATTATCAAATGAATGTTTCTAACATAAGAGAAGAAACATTATCAATCTTTTCTTGAAATCTTGAAAACAATTTTTACGTAAATTACAACTCAAGACACGTGGATTATGTTTTTCGAACTCAAGAAAATGTAAATATTTATTTAAATCCAAGGGTCGAAAGTTTGTATTGCATTATCCTGTAATGTGTGCAAGCAATAAAATAATAAATTTCCTTTATTTATGCATGAATATTATAAAATTCAAGAAAGATAAAAAAGGTATATATTTTTTATATATCCAAAAATCGGATCAGGATTTACGTCATCATCGTCAGAGCTCTCTCTCTCTCTCTCTCTCTGTCTGCTGTCATCATGATGATAATGTATAGAGAAAAAATAGAGAATTTTTGCTCTTGAGATTTAAGCTTAACTTTCATCTTTTTTAAGACTCGAGCATTTTGATTGACAAAAGTGACCTCATAAGGATAAAGTTAGGATGGTTTGTCCTATTTAATGAAGATAAATCTTAAAACCATGGTTGGTACAATTAATTGTTTTTAAGGAAATGCACATATGAATAATAGAAATATAAAAAAGTAAGTTCGATGAATTTTCTCCTTAAAAAGTTTAGAAGTGTAACTTCGCTACAAACCACATTTTATCTACCTAAACACAATATATAAATATATAAAACGTTATAAAAATTGATACAAATAATACCTACAAACATATTTAAATATGGCTTATTTCAAAAATAATCATCATAAAAAATTTTTTATCCAAGATGCAAAAAATTTTTTATATTGTTTTTTTTTTTTTAGAATAGACCTTGAAAAAATACAATTATACAGGGTGGCCCAGTCAGTTTTCTTATACATTTTGCTACAATGTTTCATTATTAGGGTTTTCTATTAGCTATTTTAAATTCTTAGATAATATAAATATTTTAGAGCTAGACAGCTTTATTTTGAGAATTATTGCTAATTCTTGTGCATATATTTATAATAATACATGCTTTTTTATATATTGTAATCTGACTTTTGGACCACCGTGTAATACGGCATATTGCCGGTTATTTATTTTTAAATAAAAGGCAGTTTTAATTTAATTTAAAAAAGTAATTCTTTAATAATTATTTATTCAATATTCAGTTTAAATTTTCCAATATTTTTATTATATTATTATTTTTAAATTTTCAAAATATAAATAAAATATAGTTTTTTTTAACACTTTTTCGACGTCAAAAAAAATAGACTACGTCTTTATTTATTTATATTAATTGGTAACCAATATAATATAAATAAATTTTTGTCGCTCAAGACGGGAAGCGACAGTGACCTCTACCTCTGCACCATGTTTGATAATAAATGGAATTTAATTAATTTTTATAATTTTAATAAGTGATTAATATACACAAATGAAATACAAAGTAAAGTAAACCGGGTTTCAAGGGAGCCCGACACAAAAAATGTGACAGCAGATTACACAATTTTTCTTAGAAAGTTGAGTAATGTGCAGCCTTCACACCAGATTTTTTAATTAAATGTTAATCATAATTTGAATATTAATTTCCTGGATGTAATTTTTACTCTTAACACCTCTCCAAATTAATCTTACTTCATCAATAAATTAATTTTTATAAATTTTATCGTTAAACACGAGAAATGAATTGGAGAAAAGATAATTATAATTTTTTTTTTAGGAAAAATAATAAATCAGATGAATTTTTCAAATGAGGGGCGGGGCAGTGGTAAATTTATTTAAAATTCACCTCATATTTCCATTTTAATACTATGGATTTTTAAATTACTTTCATTTACTAACTCGATTAATTATATAATGTTCTATTATTATTGTTATACGTATATTTTAATGCTTGTAGTAATAATGAATTCCCCACCCACCCACCTCCCTCCCCATTTCGTATTCTTTTATAGATTGCTAAAGATAAATCATCATTGATCGTGTTTGTAAGCAATTTATTATTACGGCGATACTTCAAAGGTTTCTCTCTCTCCCTCTCCCTAATGGAACTTGAGAAATTTTAAAGACCATTAAGCTTTTAAGGAAATTATGAGATATCTATTTAATAACCAAAATAAATTGTCACTGAAAATAAACAACCATTTAAATTAATCGATAAGATGTTTTTCTTTTTAATGAAACAAATGAGAAAATTTAATGATTAATCCCATCATTTCTTTTTATTGTTTTGAGTATTAATTTTTTTTCTTATTGCGATCGCAAAAAAATGTTGAGATTTCAACGGAAATACACGTTTCCTGAGTCGACAAAAACGGGTCTCGCAAAATAGTCTGGTCTGAATGTGCGTGTGCGAACAAGATTTCGTAAGATATTTAATCTGCCCTTCGAAGAGTTCTAGTATTTTTCTCATTTACATGTTTAGTTTTTGCGATTTACTCAAAATCGGCTCTAACAAAAAAATTGATGGAAGTTCTTGAGTGCTAGGATGACGACATAAAAAATCTGGTGTAACAGCTGATCATCTCTTATCTAAGTAGTTAAGAGAATATGGTGTGATGTGAGTTTAGTCGGATCAGATTGTTTATTTTATTTTATTTCTATTAAAAATGTTATAAAGCTAATAAACTTAGTTTCTCGGGCTTACCACTAGAGGCGTTGCCATCGAAATCTAATTATTAAATTATTTTTTATATCATTGTATTATTATCGGAACTGAGAATGTAGAAATTTCAGATTTATAGCTCATCGAGAAGTGCTTCAAAAATTGAGATTAAGATGTTGTCAAGACAAATAAAAGTGTTTAAAAAGACCGCCTTGAAAATCAATGAGGAACATTTTTTGCTGATAAATATTATTTTAAATTTTTTGAGACGGGATATTTTTATATTTTTTCTCTAAAAACAAATTAATCCCTCGTTAATTGATAAAGTTGAATTAATAATCTTTATGTTAGGTGTTTGGTAAAGAGGAAAGGGTCTTTAAAAGGGGAATTTTGGCGTTGGCCCGGAAGACCGCAAGCTCTGCGTTAAGATAAATGACAAACGATAAGAGAGAAAAAGAGAGATTAGGGCTGGAGCCATGCCAAAAAAAATAAAATTAACGAGATAACAACTTTCTCCAGCTTTTCAACTTTACATTTAATAAAGAATAAATATACAAGTTCAAATATTTTAAGAGATGTCAATTTAACAATCTAAAGAGCTTTAAATAATCAATTGGAAGGTATAAATTTCCCAGCAGTATTCTTGAGATATATCATCTCCACCAGTGACGGCTCGTGCATAGAAGCTATACCTTTGCAGCAACCCAGAAAAAAAACGAAAATTCATTTCTAAATTTGTGATTGAAAAAATCAATAATATAATAATTATTCATTTTAAATAAATACATTGAATTGAGCCTTTTTTTTTTTAAAGTTATTTAAGCCCCACTTGATATTATCACATGAGCGGTCGAAACTGTCAGGAGCTGCATAATCAAGCAGCTCCGTCAAGGACACATTCGGCTAACTTTGGCTAATTTCGCCGAGATTCATAAGTTACTCTAAATGCCTGAAAAAATCCCACTGCGGAGTTAGTGTCTAAGCAGCCCTAGATCCGAGTTAGTGAGATAATACCGCTAGAGAGCAGGCTGGTTCCTGCATGGAGGCCAAATAATAGGAATAACCTAAGTATTTTCCTTTAACCTATTCGGTGTATTTTTTTTATTTTCTATATATGTATTATATTTACAAAAGAAAATATCTATATGTATTAATATAATAGCGAGGTCTCCGGCTGTCACGCTCTGTTTGATCTTCCCGATAGAATTTCGAAATTAAATGTTGAACACTTATAGATATTTATTTTATCTTTCGAGTTCACATGATAAAAAAACTCGTAACATTCAATTCGATTTTATTATATTTTTTCAATATTTTCAAAACCATTAAACTGTTCGACGGTCTGAGAATTTCGTCGTCATTTCCTACAACTTTGTCCCTTATTATAAGATATTGATAAGACCATAAATATAGGGTGGACTTGGGTCTAACAAGATAAATAAATAAATTATTAATAATTTTTTGAAATTTCTTTTTAGTTTTCACTAAAAAAAAAAAAATGTAGAAATACTGTTGGCAATGGATTTCAAAAGTAAATAGAACAGGCGAGGTCATAAAATCATTAGTTTTAGAAAACAAATTTTTTTTTACTAATTTTATAGAAATGAAATAAAAAAGGGCTGTCGAAGGAAACGTTTTCTATTCTCATTAGTAGCACCACTAGGTATGTGTCGTAGGCGGCGAGGAGGTGGGGGTCGTTGAGACGCACCGCTTTCCCCTCTCAGGGGGTCAAGAGCGAGGAACCAGTGGTGTGAGTGAAGCGAGAACGAAAGAGGGCAACTATGAAACGCTTCCTAATCCATTGATGCTCTTGACACTTGAGGGTTCTAATTTTCTTAAA
Source organism: Anisolabis maritima (assembly GCA_010014785.2). NCBI lineage: Eukaryota > Metazoa > Arthropoda > Insecta > Dermaptera > Anisolabididae > Anisolabis > Anisolabis maritima. The sequence goes on along the minus strand of JAAAKE020089378.1, from coordinate 10,821 downwards.
AAGCCTAAATTATATATATACTATATTGACTTATCTTGCTTCGTCGTGAAGTTTTATTCATAATATTGAATATTGAAGGAGTTACGAATCGTTATTCTTGCAAAAAGGCAACTTTGAATTTCTTTTCGTTTCTATTAAAATTTTTTTTAAAATCCCTTTCACTATAAAAAATTTCAAAAAAAAAGCAAACAGCATTCTTAACTATTTTCATATTTTAATATTTAATATGATCGACAGAATCTCAAGTCCCCACGCGGGTCTTAGTAGATGTGATAAGAATTTTCTAACTTTTTTCAGCGATAAGTATCTTGGACTTGGAATAAATATATTCATGTTCGTTGCTCTTTAAAATATTAAATCATTTTGTTACAAAAAGATAAGTCAATTAACAAATGAATATTTCTCTTTGTAACTAATAGAAGAACAAGGGGAAAAAAAAAGAAAATTCGTTCGAGTTAAAAGCCCTTTTCATGTTAAAGACCTTCTCCGATTTATTGTCTTTTTATTATGCAATTCAAAGGATCAATCAGAAATGGAGGAAATCATTCTTCGGACGATTACATTTTATTATATATTTAAAGGCGTTTTGTCTATCTGATTCTAAAATCTCTTCAACCTTGCACTTTTATAAGGTATATTTTATTATTTGTCTTTTTTTTTACTAGGATATAAACTTTAATAGGTGTTTGTAATTTATGTATGTTTATAGAATATATATATATATAAATGGAAAATGTGTTTCTTCAAGGAAATTATAATTTGTAAATCTAACTTTATATGGAGTGTTTTCTTTGAAAATAATAAGAAATTTAGAAAAAATTATTTTCTTTGAGAATTTAATCAATTAAAAAAAAAAAAAAGAAAATAGGCAACGAAATTGCAACACCTTCATATCCTTTTTAGCCCTCGATAAACCTATTCTATGGGGATATAAGACAATAGCCTTATTGAGTGTGTCAGTCATGTCACTATTATTTTAATATATACGGTCGTATATATAAAATAGTTCGGGAAGTAATAGGCAACCAACTTAACAGACACGCTTCTTTGGTATCTTTCTCTAAAAGACCGACAGGCCCTTTATTTTTGACCAATGAGCAAATAAATAGCAACTATGGCTAATTAGTATTCACAGAATCTCTCTCTCTCTCTCTCTCCATTGATGTTTTGAATAAATTTCAGGAAATTCGTAAACAATATATTGAAGATCTTATCGCCACATTGAACCTTTATCAGATAGATAATGTTTAACATATTATAATTTCAGATAATGTAAATACTCTTGTTGCTTCATTAAATGAGATAAAAAAGAGACCGTGATTGGGTTGGGGCCGATTAGCAAAACAAAAGAATGGGCTCATTTCTTACCACTTGGGTAATTATTGACACTTTAAATTTTAATGCCCTATCTATCTCTTCATGTCCCTTAGTGTAAAGGCAAAGGTCCGTGGTTCGCTTCCAGCTCTGAGTGACAAAAATTTATTTATATTATATTGGCTATTAATTAATATAAATAAATAAGGCCCGAGTCTCAGATGCCGGAAAAGACAAAAAAACTTTTAATGAGAAATATATAATTTTTATTTTTGGGATTAGATAATTTTCTTAAAATTTTATATTTTTCTCCTCTTATGCTTAGTATCCATGGAATCTAAATTGTACAAGATAATTTTTATAATTTTTTACTGATGTTTATTTAAAACTCTAAAATATTAAGACATTCATTTTTTATGTTGTAATGGATAAAAGCAATGCGTAGGGCTTAGAGCATAAATCCAGGGGGTGCATAATTTGTTCGTCTTTGCTTGCTAGAAATTAACAAGTGAGCATGCCTGGTCTGCTCTGGAGCAAATAATCATAAAAACCCGTTAGTGAGTTGGTCATTTGGGGGGCCTATTTTCCAAAAACTTTCTGCTACCAACAATGCCAGTAGCGTTCCAAAAAGGTATATATGTTTATATTATTTGGTCTAGTGCCTTTTCAAATGGCGCCTTCCTTTCTATTTACGTGTAATCAATGATTTAAACTATATGCATTGCTCTCGTTCATTTAAACATGACCCCTTATAAATAAAAAATTTTATTTTTTATTCTAATTATCAGTTTTTTCACCATCATTAAAATTCCAATATATTTACTCTTTTGTCATTATTAATGCATTTTTAGTCTTTTCTAATGGGAAGAATTTTTTTATTTAATATCAATATAATAGTTGGAAAAGAGAAATCGATAGAATAAAGTTAAAAAAAAATGAACAAAGAAATAGAAAGATGGATTTTGCACATCTGCTGGCTTGGGGATAATTAAAAATATAGATAGAGAACAATAAAAAGAGTCATCTAAGGCTTATGAGAGTATTTTAATTAAAGGCCGAGAGAGAGGAAATTAGTTTCCAAAGACGCCACACCCTCGGAATACCACCAGTCCTTAGTGTACTTGGAAAAATGACAAAAAATTTTCAATAAGAAAAAAAATTATAATTGAATTTATACATAAACACATATCGGTAACACAAAGACCACCCATAATCCTGGGCAGAGTCCATTAAGCGAATTTTGCAAAAATTCTAAGACCTCTCAATCGTCGGGTTTTCCCAGAGATCCATTAAATTACGAAGGGGAGGGAGAAGAGTTTCTAGCTCCTTAGAGCCCAGTCTTATAAAAAGGGCCGTTGACCGCAACGTGAAGCCTACACTCCGTCTCCACCTACGCAAAAAATCTCGTGTGACTGCACATCACACAATTTTCCTTAGCTTAAATAAAGAAAAGTTATGTGATGTCCAACCATAATCATAAAAACCGATTAGGTTCGGTCGTTTAATATTATTTATTTCTAGAGAAATAAGCAATGGACTATAATCGAAAGAGAATATGGTAAATTATTATTAGGGGGGGGGGAGGGGATTTAAAAATAATTAACTTTAAATACAATCATAATTCACTGCTCTGAGAGGTCTCGCCTCACGTTTCACTGCAAAAAATTAATTTATATTATAATTACTGCTAATTAATATAAATAAATATGGACCGAGTCTGAATAGTCTCAGATGCCCAAAAAGATTTTTTTAAACTAATAATTGGCCTATTTAATTTTCTATATATTTCTCGGACTCGATTTCTGGTTTCACATTTAACCACTACTCCAAGTTGTTTCGAATGATAATAAAAATAATTTCTATCTTTGATATCACGTGATTGTGTCTATGATATAACTAACAATTTCAAATTTCAAATAACCTTAAAAAAACGTGCAAACACCTTTCAATTATCCCATTAAAAAACCCTCTATTATTTACCAACCACTGACCTATTTACTACTCAACAGGTTCATTGATTTTTAAGAAATTTTTTTTGTTATTTAATTATTAACATTAAGCCCAACCCAAACGATTATAATGGTGATAAATTAAGGAGATATTTTTTGCTTAAAATAAGAAATATGAACCTATATATTAGAGGAGTCTAGTGCATTTTAATTATGATAAGCATATTTATTTTTAATCCTTTCCTTTTTAGGTGATAAAATCTTTTAAATTATTAACTCTCCAGAAACAATTCTTTTTTTTTTGATAAATTATAGTTGTTACCATTTATATATCAAAATGGACTTTTCTATTTTAATAATAAATTTATTTAGGAAGTAGAAAAAAAATTAATCGCTTTATGAATAATACGTATCAAGAACAAAAGGCATGTAGACGTAAATATTTAAAGCTCTTTATTTTCTGGCATATTTAATTAAATAAAAAATACTCAATTAAAATATGAAAAATAAATATTATTGTATATATAAAAATAAATTTTAATATCTTCAGATGATTAATTTAACAACGAAAATCAAGGGTAGTTAGTTATGACGGGGGGTCAGGAGTATCCATAAAAAAAGAGATGATAAGAAAAGGAAGGATATCGTTAGATAAGACATTTTCAGAGAAGTGCTCAAAAAAGTGGTAAAATTTAAGACGGTTATATCTTTCTCCTCCTCTCCCCCTCTCCCCCTTTCCCATTATCCTTAATGCAAAAAAGCAAGCTCTGAAAATTGTCCCGCCAAAAGAAAAACATTTCAATTCGAACATAACTAAAATCAAATGGATTCAAGTACCAATTTAATAGAAAATTTTATTAAAATTGGATCATTATTTCTCGTATTATTATAGGAGAAATTTTTCAAAATTTTTAATCAAATTAAAATGATTATACGGTTTGTTCTATCCTTTATCAAGTTATATATTAACTTAAAAAAGTGTGAAAATTTAAGATGAGGCACTTGAGCCTCAAACATTCGAGGTACCAACCAAAATGATAATTGATTTTGGTTTCACTAAGGCAATAACAAGTGCTATCTATTAGCAATTTAGAATTGGTTAGGACTTAGCACATTTGTTAAGGACCTTACCGATGGCTCTTAGCTTTCAGGAATTTTTAACTTTTAATTTATCTCTTAATAATTTATTAATTTAATTTATCTCTTAATAATTTGAAATTTTGACAATTAACACGTTTGAGACCTTCCAGACTCAATTTTTTCGTGACGTTTGCCCTCAATACAAATCAAGGAAGTCATCGTCCCCATGTCGTTCAACTCGTGACTAGTAGAACTAGTCAATTCCAGTCTTCCTCTCTCCTCACGTCCTCCTAACCTCCCTGCTACTAAAATTTACAATCTCCAATTTCAAATCCAACCCCACCCTCTCTTACTCTTGTTCTTCCTTTTTGCATATGACCACTGGTCATCACCGTTGGACCTTATGCTTCCATGTCCAAAAAAAATCATGAATAGGCTTTCATAATTAATAAAAAAAAAAGCCGAGGATACACGTGTATAAATTATATAGAATTTTTTTAATATACATAAATCATGATTAAAATTAGTAATGTAAAGATATATAGAGAGAGGTCGACATGTTGCAAACATCTGTGACTGTTCCAATACGATTTATGGATATGAGAAAAATGCTAATTTAATTATACTAGTAGAATTTATGTTGAAGAAAAGTTTAATTTAAAAATAAAGAAGAGAGAGAGAGAGAGATGATCAATCGGAGATGGATCAAAGAATATATAAATAGGAATTTTTAATGTTCTTTTATCTCTGAATTATTAAGTCTTAATGAAATCCTTGGTGAAGAGGTAGAAGTCTTGCTTTACATGCGAAAGGTCAATGATTTGCTTCCCATCCTGAGCGACAAAAAATGTATATGTTGGCTACCAATTAATATAAATAAATAACTTAAATGATCTCACGGGCCGAAAAAAAAGGTCCTGACAAATATTATAAATAGAAGAAAAAATATTTTTTTTTTTTTTCTTTAAGTCTTTTCGGCATCCGAGGCCAAATAGACTTTAAACGATATAGAATATATATTTACGATACGTGTTATCCAGACATATTTATTTACACTACTCGATATGCAATTGATTGAAATAAATTTTCATTGGACTGCCTGGGATCCGAACCCACACCTCTTGACTTTTAAGGTTATCAATACTGACAATGTCAATATCTTTAATCTCTCGGCCACGGGGAGGGGGTAAAAAATATTTAATATTTAGATGTTTATATGAGTTAGCCAAAAGAGGGATTGTAATTTTCAAGTTATTTTCTCGTCAATAAATCCACTCGCTGTTCAGTGTGCGGTAGACAGATGGACCAACACTTGGCTGTATATTTTATTATTATATTATATATCCGATTGTTTTTCCTATAATTCAGAATTGGCTGGTAAGCAAAATCCGAACATTGAGAAAGGAAATAGGAGAGGGGTCATAAACGTCACTCGCCTTTTGACGCCAGACGAATTCAATTTCTCGGTGTTTATGTATTAATAGCAAATGTGCAGACACCAGTGCAAGCATAAACTGTTTGATTTTTCAATTCTCTTTAAATAGTGGCGGAAGAAAGAGAATGGGGTGAGCCCCCATCGCTCTTCAGTAGAAGTATAAATCATTCTCACGCATTTTAATATCGTTGCTTTATTTAAAAAAAAAATTAGACACTTTTAAGTTTGGAAAACGATCTCTTTTTTGTCATTTCCTCTCTCTCTCTCTCTCTCTCTCTCATCCTGTTAAAAATTTGAGACCCCCAAAATTTTTGAATTGTTACACCACTGCCTTTAAAGATCAACCCAAATCTTTGCCATCTGTGACTTTAAATGAAACATTAATTTCGTTTAATTATTATTATCATTTATTTATGAAAAGTTTCAACTAATTTATTAAAATTCTTGTATATAGATTGATAAATTTTTCATTAAAATTTCGTGAATAAATTCCTAGATTTTGATTATAATTCTTACAGTCATCACGTCATATAGAAGAAAAAAGTATTGTAATAATATCAAGATCTCTTTTACTATTTTGGTGAATGAGCACATGTCTTTTGTAAGACGATTTAGGTATTTTCTCAATGGTGTCTGTGTGTTTTTGGAACATTTCTCTCATTTAAAGCCAAAATTTTAGACCTTTTATTTATTTGATTAAATATATTAACTTATGGTCTACACAATTAAACTGGAACTATTTATATATACCATAAGATGCATCAATTCGATAGTTGCTTGTTGAAAGGCACCCCATTTTCGATTAATTGCTCCAAAGCTCCACGCATGCGTAGTTGTTAATCTCCCTTGAAATACATGTGTGAGGTTCACTCCAGAGGAGTTCTGGAGAGATGAATGAAAAATCCATTAGTAATAAAATCATTTGGCTTGTCTACCTTCCAGCAAGCAAAAAAGAACAAATTTGGTAAAAATGGTAAAGGAAATTTATTAATTATTAAATTTAGTGGAAAACTTCCAAATAATAAAAAAATTCTCTAATTTTGGTGAAGTTCCTTTTCAGTACAAAAAATATAATTAAAAAAAAATTATATTTATTATTTAAAAGGCTTACAAAATTCGTATATTTTATATTCTGAATCTTAGCCAAAAAAAAAACTTTCTAACTATATATTTCATATATAGATAAGAGAAAGTAAAAAAAATCCATAGAATTATTTAATTTTTTTTTTAATCTCTTCTCCATCTGAAGCCTTTTAGACTTTAAACAATTACAAATAGAGATTAGTAACGATACTTATTAATCACTTGATATTCATCGGTGGGATCCGAACCCACACTCCTTAGCTTTTAAAGTTATCACTATTGATACTGTCAATATCTTAAATCTCCCAGCCACAGATGAGGGGGGGAGGAATTTAATTAATTTAATTGAATTTTTTTTATTTTTATTGATAATAGATTAATGCAAACAAAAAAATCTATTGGATTATCTGCGGTACATTTTTCAAATAAATAAAATAAAAATAGGGGAAAAAATTAAAATAAATAAAAAATTTATTTGTTAAATAAATAAATAATTAATTCAATTTCGAAATTCATATATTTCTTTATATAGTATATATTTTTAGTTAAAAAGCCCTTCAGCCTGTCTGCCTTCCGATCTATTTAGAGAGAGAGGGGAATCCTTCTTTCCCTCGGGAATCTTATTTGACCATCCATTTTAAAGGCAGTTTTTCAGCAATATCTATCACCTTTTGAGCTTATAGATCTTATAAAATCTACAACGGCCTCAAATATCAGATATTAATTTTCCATCTTGTTTTTTTTTTTTTCTCTTTCTATTTTTCAATAATAATTTTTTGTAGATGAATCATTTTGAAAATTCTTTGATTTACGTATCTTTTTCTATTTCATTTTTTCTTGGAAGTTGAACCTGATGCTCGAATTTTCTATTTGTTAATAAAAGGTAAACAAAAAAAGTGAGCAATTTCGTGCCTAGATTATTTTCTCTAACAACCTGACGGAAACCGAAGGGACAAAGTCAATTTTTAGGGACGGCAAGGGGGAATATTGGGAAAGCGCCAACAAAATTTTACTAAATGCCATAAATTTTAATTTGTGTGACTTTTTTTTCTAGTTAAAAAATAGACCGTATTTTGCCAACTAGAACGAAATTTGGCAACTTTAAGTGGCCTGGGGTTGAGGTTTTTGATATTTTAGAAGATACACGAAGGAGGTATTCATCTGGGTCAGTAGAAATTTAAATCAACCTTAATTTTTATTTAGAAAATGTTGGTGACTGAGATAGAAAAGGGCAAAGGCAGCCAAAATTGTTTCTTTATTCACTCGGAGATATGAGCGAGTGAATAAGCAACCAGAATCTTTTCTTTTGGCGCCCTTTGGCATTCGTCTATTAATTTTTATTTTTTTTTACATTATTTTACAAAAAAATCTCATTTTCACAATTTCTATGAATTTTTATTCAGCTCTGCAAAGTTTATTTTATTACAATGACGACTTTAAAAAACCGACTTGCTTGACCATAGGCCTTGATCGAGATTAGTGTGCAATCGGGATACAATATCTTAACACACCAAATTCGGAGAAGAAAGGGACACTGCCGTTGATGAACAAAATCGATATTCCTTTCGCAAACGGCTAAAAACGCATCCACCTTCATTCACTGTAATCAAAGAATTTCGGATTCGCTAGAAAAAATCCATAGAAAAATAATGAAAAGAAAATATGTAATAAAAGGATCAAAAATTAATCAATGCATCTAAATATTAAAGGTAAATTCTATTCATATAATTTATTTTGTTTTTCTTGCAAATTTTGAATTTCCTTTTCGCCTAACACTAAGAATAAAACAGAGGCCTACCTAGCCACCACCGTCAAGGTTATAAACATTTCGAGAATGGACATTGGTTCTAAATATTCTAAATCAAAAGAATAGGCTCAGAGGGAGAGAGAGAGAGAGGGAGGGAATTTAAATAGAAATCCTGGTTCTCTCTCTTTTTCCGCATCTTCTGGCTTCTTGACAATACAAAACAAAAAAGAACACAAATAAATAAATCTAAGAGAAAGAAAAAAAAAATACATTAATATTTCTTTCTTATTAAATGGGAGATTAATTGTCAATAATCATGACATGTCTGAACTGAGGGTGGATGACCCCCAAGAACAAGGTCGCCGATTTTTTCACTAAATTACTTAAAGCTTAGGCTTAAGTTTTAAAAGACCACTTCTGCAGAAACAAATCTATAAATAAATAAAATTAAAAAAGAATTAAAATTTATTAAATCTATTGACCTAATCGATGTCAAATTGATTAATTATTAATCGCTGGATAACCGTAATCATAAATATTCATTATAATTATACAAGTCTATGCCGAAAAAAAATAATATCAAATTTCTTTTGCAAAGAATGAGTTAAAATTCTTATAATAATTGCAAATATCAGGACCAGGGAAAGTTTTGTTTAGGGTGGGAATCGAACCAACCATGTTCGCTGGATTTTTAAATATAAACTAAAGAAGTTTTATCAAGAGAATTTGGATATGATATAATAATTCTATATATTCCTTCTGTTTTTACATATATATCTTTCAGAGGCCAAACGGGTTAAGTCCACAAATTTTGAACTTTGATTAAAAATAAAGAAAAAAGACCGGGTTGTCCATAAATCAGTTTCCAATTTAAAATTTTAATAATAATATTAATTGGTGGGAATATATGAGTCATTAATCCTACATTAAAAAAAATTCCATTTTTTGAACTTAATGACCCCTACCCCCGTGACCGAGAGGTTAAAGATAGTGACATTGTTAGTATTGATAACCTTCAAAGCCAAGGGGGGTGGGTTCAGATCCCAGGCAGAAATTTATCAATTAGATACTAATCGGTATAAATAAATATGCCGGGATTATTGTATCAAAAAATATATATTATGTTCTATAGGTCTATATGGCCTCAGATGCAGAAAAGAAAAAAAAATCAATAAATAAAATAATTGTATCGAACAAATATAAAAATTGACAATTTGTTAACCATGAGGAAGTGCGTGAAACGTCGGCAACGATAAATAACTTGTTTTTATTATCACCTGACATCGGGGATTTCTATCCTAAACTCTTAATTAATAATTCAAAAAAATTTATTATATTTTTATATTGGAAAGTGATCTATGATAGGTTACAAATCGGTATAAAACCTAAATTTTTCTAAGAGATTTTTAGAAGAGAATCAAATCTCATAATTAAATATAATAAAATTTAATTTCTGAAAGTCCTTTGAGGCTCCGCAGGTATATATTTATTTAATTTAATTGATAGCCCTAAATAGTATCCCTCAGTATGTAGAGTAAGAGACAGGGGTTGAAAATATAATTATCCATTAAATAAACAAGGTGAATATATAGCTGGAGTAAAACTTAAATAGTCAAGTTGGCTTTGAAGGTTAGAAAAAGTTGACTTGATCATTTTGTCTTCTTAACGGTGTATATAAATTTAAAAACAATATTAATTACCCTATTACCGTATACCAGAGAATTTTTAAGAATTTTAATTTATTTTTTTTCTACCTAATAAATTTCGTCAAATATAAAAGTCGCAAATCTGTTCAATATATCTATGGTTAAGTTAAAATGGTCAATTTTTTATAGCTACTGGACATAAATGGTGGAGAAAAACCCTTTTTTTTTTTTTTTTTTTTTATTTGGAAGTCAGTGCCTTTTATCAGATTATATATAAAAAAGGGTTGAGGGAATAAAAAATCGCAGCCAGGCGATGTCTTGAAAAGAGAGTGGGGAGTGCGGGTTGGGGTGGCGAGGGGGGGGGGGCTATTGATCGTGTCGAACTCCCTTTTCTTTGATGACGGCGGCTATCAGCTGGATTTTGTCACTTGCATCCACTTCTAAACCACCCTTTTTTGCTAAAATATAGATAGTAGTGTTATGTTGTAATAATAACATGATTCGTTTTTTTTTTTTTTTTTTTTTTTTTTTTTTTTTTTTATTAAATTTTTTTTTTTTTTTTTTTTC
>JAAAKE020089367.1:3292-21172 GCA_010014785.2 Anisolabis maritima | reverse complement strand
TAATTATTTTTAAATTTATAATTTATAATAATTTTATTAAAGTTTTAATGTATTCCTTGCTTTGGGGGTGGGGGGTGGGGGGGGGGGGGGGGGGAGGGGGGGGGCGGGCTCTACGTGAAGATAGGTGGCATGTAGAGACAAATAAAATCTACTGGGCCGAAAACTTTAATTTGGATTCCTCTATCAACTTAGCCGCCTTCCTCTTAGTTTTTTTTCTGCATTTTCTCGTTAAAAAAATTATACGAACTTATGAGATTCATTCTTTTATTTTAATACATCGTAACTTTCAGAAGATTTGAAATCAATTAAATGAATGAAAGAAACAGTCAGCTTATATGAATTGGAGAGAGGATACGTCAATGAATTAAGCGAGTTCCGGCTGAGTTGTTTCCCCCTTCCCCTGGACCAATCTACCCTTGAAAAAAGTGGGGGAGGGGAGGGGGATGGGTTCAGTGTCCAAAGAGTGTGTCTCCGACATGTTTAGCGCCTCCTCTCCACCCACCCACCCACATTTGAGCTAGTAGCTAAACTTAGTTACTCTCTCTCTCTCTCTTTCGCACGTTTATTGGTGTGACGCAGGGTAAGTAAGAACTCTACGTAAAGCCAGCCCCAAATACAATAGGACAACATTTGTCATTCATTTAAAGCGACGACCCACGCGTAAATGTCTTGGCCAGAGATGGATGGGATCAAATTTTTTTTTTTTTTGAATGAATGAGAGGGTGAGAAAAATCGCCGTGACTGACAGGTGTATTCGTATGTTGATTTATGTTCGTAGTGGATCGGCTTTCGAAGGCCAGTGGCAGAATGGCAAGAGACATGGATTAGGGGTTGAACAACGTGGACGTTGGCTCTATCGTGGCGAATGGACACAGGGCTTCAAAGGGCGTTATGGAGTACGACAGAGTAGCACCAGCAATGCACGATACGAAGGCACCTGGGCCAATGGACTCCAGGATGGTTATGGATCGGAGACCTATGCCGACGGTGGTGAGTTCCAATTTACATTAAGCATACAAGCACTAACCGTCGAGAGAGTAAGTGGACAATGATGCTATTGTGCCCGAACTCCCGTCATGACCAATAATTAAAATATTATATATTATTATAAACCCTCTCTAGGCATTTATTATTTTTTAATCCCGTCTAGAAATAGCAAAGAAAGGAAAATAGCACTGGCAATAATATCACTTGTCTCTTACTTTCTTGACGGTTAGTTTATATTGATAGTATATATATTTATCCTACAACGTTTGTGTGCTTTTAATACTCTATTAAATAATTAGTATGGAAGCTCTTATACACATACAAAACACATGAATTGAAGTGTCAAATATTTCATCTGATATTTGTTAGTTCTGAAGGAGAACGTGAGGGGCTTTTCGATTCTTTGTTGATTCTCCTGACTCTTCATGACCTTAAACTTTGTGACCAAAATCGATCGTGAAAAAATTTGAGTACCTACGCTTAAAAACTAGAGATCTTGCGTACTAAATCCAGAAATCTTAAGGTATACAACTCAAAAAGTCAAAATATTTTATTCATTGAATCATGTTAATTGTAAAATCTCCTTTTTATATAAGCTCGAGTGTCATTTGGGGATTTAGGAGATTAATGGATACCTTCCCCAACAAAATATATAAATTCCAAGATTGCTGGTGGGTCTTTTTGTTTAATTTGACACATGGGGGGGGGGGGGGGGGGGGATATTTTGGTATTTACAGTTTTAGTAGAGAATCCTGGATTTCACTAGAGTATAGTTGTTATTTTATGGTAATTGATAAAACAATATTATTGCATAATAAATACTATTGGTAGTAGATAAAACGGGGGTAGGTATCTGTTACTTTTTTGAGCAACATTTAAAAATATATATTCATCTTTAAATTGCGTAGATAATATAAGAAAATTACTGAGATTTTGATATATAATAATATTTGTAAATTTTGGTCCATTATTTTGTTTATTTAGTTTTTTTTTTTTATTTGTCAAAATATAACTTTTTCCTTCTGTGTTTGAAAATTGAGTGTATAATTGAGAGAGTGAAAAAGCTTGAAATGAGTAGATAGAGAGATAAGCTTAATGCAAAGAAGAAAAAGAAATTTAATCTAAAGTTTTCGATTTTCTCCAAATGTTTTTTCTACTGATTTAGAATATTTAATATTAAAATATTCATTTCCCATTTTATTACGTAGTTACATTCTTCCAAAAAAAAAAATAAATTTTTTCTTTTTGAATTTTTATACAGTTTTCCATGAGCGTATATATGATAACCTTTATACACTCTAATCTACATCCCCAACATTCAAAATCTGATCTCCTTTTGGTTGCTCTTCGATTTCTCTCTTCATAAAGAGTATCATATTACTTGACCTCGAAAAATGAGCCTCTCCTCTCTCTGTGTTTTTTTAATCAATATTTCATTTTTATTTTTCTCTTTCTCTCAATTTTTTTAATTTACACCAAAAAGATTAGTTCATAATTATTTTTATGTCCCCAACTAGTCTTGTTTACTATCAATCTCATTAAAAATAAGAGATTAACGATTAATAAAGATAAATTTTATAGTATTTCTAAATAAAATCTGGGTTAAATTTGAGTTTGTCATTACTACTTGTACTACTCTCTCTCTCTTTTTGCAATCTCAAATTAACGAAATAAAAAATGATTTTTTTAATAAAAATTTTATGACATTAGTTTAATTATTTAAATAGGTTGGAATCATTTGAAAATGAATTGCAAGAATAGCAAGAAAAGTGATTGTGAGTACAACAAATTGTGCCTTTTTTCTACAAATCACTTTAATACAAAAATTTTATTACGAAGTCACATTGTATTATATTTTAAAATACTCCTATGTGTGTTTGCTTTACTATCGCTTCAAAAACAATTTTTTGTTCGAATGAGTTTTAACTGAGAGACATGAAGAACGTACAATCACTTGCCGAAACGTTGTAATCAAAAGGATGAAATAAAATCACTTTTCTCATTAAAAGGCTACTGCATGTTCATGATAATATTTAATTCTCCCTCTCTATCAATATAGAAAAAAATACACTTTATTCTTTATATTAATATTATTTATATTTGTTGCAGTCACTTATGTATACCTTACATATATTTATAAATGACTGTGTACTGCATAAATTCGTTGGTTTTTTTTTTTACTTCAAGTTAGGAACCCAAGTGACCAGCTCACTAAGGATTTTTCGATTAAGTGCTCTAGAACGGACTACACATGCCTATTTATTAAGAATCCACTTAAGCTACCATCTTCCAGAAAAAAATACAAATTTATGCACTCTATAATAGTAGAAATAATCTACCATGGTTTATCATAAAAAATATTTGTTTGTTTTTTTATTTACGCCTTTCTCTTTATTTATTTTTCTTGTTTATTTAATATAAAATTCTCTAGGATTCAATTCAATAATTCATTGACATGATTATTGTATTATCAAGCTCATCAATTAGCGAAATGGGTTATTTAATTTATAAATTTGCTCCTTTTCATTTTGAAATATAATTTATATGCTAACTATAATCAAACACAATTATCTAACAAGCTACGATACAAATATTTTAACAAAACCTACAATTCTACAATTATCAATTTAATTGGGATAATTGCATGAATAAATCACCAGCAATCGATTAAATTTGATCTCACAGCAATTATTTCTTTGGGTAAACAGATTGGAAAAAAAAATCACACAACTCACTCTTATAAAGTATTTAGTTTTAAATGTGATTATATTATCCCCCTCAAAAGTAATTGTTTAAATGGGTAATTTACAAGACCTACATGAAATCGAAAATTCATATGATTATTATGAAATTTGATTTCATGTAGCTCTCCTAATTATCCATTAAAACGAAACAAAAGATACATGTTGACCAATTACTTTTGAGGGGATAGTATATGCCATGAGGTGAATAAACAAGTTGATTGCTGGAAGGTAGCCCAAATTATCAACTAATTAATGGATTTTTCTATGAGTTCCTCACGCATGCTCAGTTGTAAATTTCTTCGAAGTTTCAAGCAAGGTTCATTCTAGAGCAAGCAATTGATCATTTAGTGATTGGGTTTGATCAAACAAAAATTAATCAAATACTGTGAATTTTAATTTAGAGGGCTTCTTTTCAGCACACGAATAAAATTTATCTAAAAATTATATTTATTTATATTTAAAGGCTTCGAAACTTTGAAGGATTTTAAATACAAATAAATATACAATAATTTTATGTTGACAAATAATATTCTTGTATTGAAAAGGAGCGTACACCATCCTCTGAGTTATTTCTAATTTCGTATCTTCCCTGAAGGATGATATTTAGAAACGTCTTGTATTCATGATTTGTTTTTTGAAATCGGTATTTTAACGGATCCAAAAAATTTTTCTGACTAGCAAGATTGTGGCCAAACATTTTAAGGATTATAATTATTTATTTAAGAAACACTTAAGCCTTGGACTTTTTAGATAAGACATTAAATTCTTTAATGGGTCTAAATCTCTGTCTAGAGACTGTTTCTCTAATATTGATACGCATAATACAATTAACCAAAGACAACATCAAGTTTGAATTTGAATTTCAAATCATGAAAATTAAAATATCAGAAGAGAAAAAATAATTCATCTATTCATCATTTTGAGCAAATTTTGTTTGAATGAAGTGATCGGGATGTGTACAGGCGACTAATAAAATTCTCTTCATCTGCAATTAAAAAGATTTCAGGTGAAATTTATTCACCCATCTATTCATTCATTCATCTATCTGAATTTTTTTCCTAATTTTGGATTTTGACAAAAAAATCAATCAAAAGATATTTCTCTTTCAGATGTAACAGTTACTAAACCAAAATGTGTGCTTTTATTTAATTAAAGGCTTATTAAAAAAGTCACTAAACTATAATATTTCATTCATATTCTCTCTCTCTATTTCCATTAAGAGGAATTAAAAAATTCATTTACCAAAATAGACAGAAATAATTCATTTATTTATTAGTGATATTAATAAAAATAAATATCCCCAATTATGATTTAATTTTATTTCCCGGGGTGACACTCCAATATCGTGCAATCAATATTTGTGATTGGATGGATGGATGGATGGAAACAAAATATATTATTTATTTAACTTCTCTCTCTGGTTCCATTTTTCATTGAAATATTTCAAAAACATAAATTCTCGCAATAACCTAATTTTGAATCTACAAAAACAAAATTCAATAGTTCTTATAAGGAAATAAATTTTGAAATAACTACTCCATCTCCTTCTCTCTTTTATATTTTATATTTCATCTTTATCTAAATTTGATCAACATTACGTATATATCTCTTTTAAGATATATTTAAGAGAAAATTTCCAAGAAATATTTCTCTTTAAAGGGCCCATTTACTTTCAAACTGGTCGTACTAGTCATGGATATTTTTGAGTTGGTGTTTCAGATTTAAATGCTGACGATTAAATTTTCTCCCTAACTGCGGACCAGATTGAGAAGTGTATGGGTTTAACGTATCGTAAAACAATAAAGTGATAGATATATATATAAAAAGTTAATTAAATTATTAAATTACTCACACACCGACAGACATGGAACATAACTATTAGGTTTTTACATTAAATAAAATAATAGGGAAAGAATTTTTATCCCTAGTTCAATGTTTTCTTTTACTTAAGGAAACCCTCCAATATTATCCGCCTATATTTATTTAAAATAATTAGCTACTAATTGTTGTAACCTTGTCCTTGATATTATAAAACATGTCACTACTCCGAGGAGCTGAATCATCCTTTGTATATAATCACTGAACAATAATGCGTTGATTATAAATAAGTGTATAGGATTGCATGGGTTGACTAAAAAGGCAACTGATTCAAACGTTGAGTGAATTTATTTATTAAGAAATTTTACAATTTCTTACTAACGAGCTTTTTATCTTTTGCGGCTTTATAGGAGGATAAATAAATAAATGTTGTTGAGAGTTGTTGTTTATTTGCCTTTGACAAAATGTCCTTTTGACTCATTTATGACGGTATATAAATATTTGCAACCTTTATACATTGTCAGAATTCAATTAAGGTTAATTTACTCTCTCTCTCTCTCTCTCCAGTCTTTAATAATGTAATTTTTAATCAAGTGCTGCCACTCAGAGATTAAGCTCCCTCCCTTTCTCTCTATATCTTTCAATGCAGAGAGTCGGGCCAAATTAAGATAAAACCAGGTGCCGTGATTAACAGCCCATAGCATTTTCACATACTCTGTTAAAAAAAAACTTGTTATTTTATTCTAAAGACTATATGATATGATATGAATAATGATCATGCAAATCGAGGGCTTGTTTTCGTTTAAGAAGGCAAAATATTCCAGCGACTCAAATTGGGAGAATAAAATATTAGTATATAAAAATTAGATTTTTATTTTATGCTCTACGACCGAATTTCTCAACCTGAGGGCCCAAATACATGAAAAAAAAGAGGAAAAAGAGAATCTTCAACTATTCAAACAATATTGATTAAATTGGCTATATATATAACAAATAGGATGATCTTTAAGATAATAATAATAATTTTCCTCTTCAAAATATTAGAATGGAGCCCTCAATTTTGGATTTTAAGTATCCCATGGAAAAGATAGGAAAACGTTGCTATGGTAACAATATATATATTTAATTCCTTTATTTATAAATACTTTGGATTTAATTGTAAATTTAATTAGTTTTTTTTTTTTATATAATTTTAAAAATTGATTAATATTCAAAAAAAATTAGCTAAATAAAATTGAACACCCTCGCCCCCTCCGTGGCCGAGAGGTTAAAGATATTGACATTATTAATAATCTTCGAAGCCAAGGAGTGTGGGTTCGGATCCCAGGCGCCCCAATGAAAATTTATTTAAATTGGTAAAAATAAATATACCTGGATCATTTCTTTCGTAATAAGTTTATACATGGATCAGATGCCGAATAGCTAAACAAAAAAGAAAATTATGAACCAGCTGTCCGAAGCAAAAAATCAGATGTAACTGCACATCACACAATTTTCCTTATCTTAGCCAAGAGAAAGTTCTGTGATGTGCAGCTGTCACTTCAATTATTTCTATCACATCTTATCTCAAAATTAAATTTGATTACGATTTAATATTTATTATTGAGTGCGCTTTAAAAATTTCGCCTGCAGCATTCCTCGCTATGCAACCCACTCGCCTGACAGGTTTTGGTTGCGAGCCTCTAAGGCTTGTCAACTGAAATGTCAAAGAGAGAAGTATCAATACTAGTGAAAAGAAAAAAAAATGGTGTATTGAATTTTCGCATAGTTTATTCAACCAACCAGTTTGGAATTCCAGTCACGTATGCAAAGAATAAAAATAGAGGCGTAGAAATTTTCATTCATAAAAAAAAGTTTTATTTTTAGCTTTGCATTAATTTAACAGTTAGAGAGAGAGAAGAAAGAACGAATCTGCTTGGCTGGATAAGATATCAGAAGCTATCTACTCTTTCATGTTACTAGGAACTAACCCCCCTCCCACAAACACATACTCATTTAAATAAATCGAGCTCACCAAAAAAAAAAATGAGTCATTTATTTTATTTTTTACTCTAATCTAATCGCAATAGAAAATAACACAATCCTGAATCACTTTTTTTTTTTTAAGTCTTTTTCAGCTCCTTATTTATTTATATTAATTGGTAATTACTTAAATCAAATATAAACAAGCAGACCCAAACTTTTTAATGATTTAAAATAGCCATGTCTTAACGAATTAGTCTTTCTCGTTCTTTAGCCCTCTCTCTATCTTAAGGTGACATAGAAAATTAAATTTATCATAAAATCATTTTCATATTTGTAAAACTCAACGAAAATAGGAGACTTCTTTATTTAAATAAAAATTCTTAACAATCTTCAATAATATTTAAAGTTTTTAGCATCCAGCTTATCTCTACTCATTTCAATCTTCTTCACTTTTTTTGTCTTTTTGGCATATAGAAATTATATGATATATAATTATCTATTTATTTACGATACAATGATTCAGGCATATTTATTTAAATCAATTGGTATCCAATTCGATTTCAATAAATTTTTATCGGACTGCCTGGGATCCGAACCCACACTTGGCTTTGAAGGTTATCAATACTGACAATGTCACTATCCTTATCGGCTACAGAGTGAGGGTCTTTTTCACTTTCAATCTCTCCATTATATCAATTCTACACTCAATTTTTAAATAAATTTTTCACTATTTTATAAATAAAGAGATGATGGATATTTCATAGTTGAATTATTGGGTTTTTCTTATTTGCTTGTTTTTGCAAAAGTTTTGTTAAGTTTTCAATTAATTAGTCCTAACAATTTAGAAAATGATTAATGAAATAATAACAACGGCGCTACATAATAAAGAATTTTATTTGTGTATTTATGTGTGGGAGCAAGGGAATATTAATTAATTGATTAGTCAACAGTTTACATTTAAACTGAGAGGCCGTTCGTTATATAAAAGTCGGCGGTTGACATTTACTTTTGTTGAGTTCAAAAGAACCTGAGAGCAGAGTGGAAGGAAGACCTTCAACCTAAAAAAAAATTTTTTAATAGGGTTAAAAAAATATTTATAAATAATTCTCAGAGGTTTTCAATCGTGAATCATGGGATAATTAGTAGATCGTAGATTTAATGAATTGTTATTTTAAAGTGGCCAGCCAAAGATTTTCACCCCTAAAATAGTCCGTAAGTTCTCTACTTATCTAGTAATAGTGATTAAAAATTTGACTTTTTTTGGGATCTGAGCCCATTTAGTTTAGTTTAATTGGTAGACAATATTATATAAATACATTTTTGTCACTCAACACTGTTGTTGACGTGAAGTGAGACCTCTATCACTGCACCAAACGACAGACTTGTTTTTTTTTAATGCTCTTTTTACGTCATAAAAATCACTAGAAAAGTTAATCCATGAAATTTGTTCAAAATGAGGATCTATTTCATGTTTAAATGCGAAACCCTCTCTGACTGTTGCCGCACGTTAAAGTTTTAAGATCATTTGAAAATATATTAACTTACATTTCCGAAATGAACCCAGGCTCTCTTAGATGTCCATACGGCTGAGAGGATTAGTGAGACTCCCAGATTCGATTCCCTCTTGTATCAAATTTCAAGTATAATATATTCCTAGTAAAAACATGGTTTAAAAAGACAAGATATGTAAAAAAAATATACCCGTAATTGAACAATGATTCAAAACAACTTTGGTACATATTATTAATATTCTTAGTCTCTTGCTTAACTCATATCATCATTAACTAAATCTCTCTCATCGGTTGCCATTAGAGGCGCGTCTTTTAAATTAATTATTATTTATTATTATTATTATTATAAATCATTTCATAATTCTGGTAGAGGTCGCGCCTCACGTACCAAAATAGTTCCCTTCCCGTCCTTAATTGGTTACCTATTAATTTAAATAAATAAGGACGGAGTCTAAATGGCTTCAGATGCCGAAATGACAAAAAAAAAATCATTCTTTAGAACAATATACACGTATATATAATATATTTAATTTATATTTTTTAATGGAACTTATATTTCAAATTTGGTTTGTACCTTCGTTTAAACAACCTCGCCCAACCTTGCCTCATAAGTCAGGTCGGAATTATCTCGACAAGTAGACCTTCTCTTTTCAATTGAGGGGCCAACGAAAAAAATCCGTCAATCCATGTAAGAGTATTTTGCGGTAGTCTCTGTTTCTTGTCTCCACCTTTAATAAAATTCCATTATTACAGTTGCCTTTATTTTTTATCCTCTGATCAAGGAATAATTAAATTTCCAAATGGACTTTTTATCAGCCTATAGATTTTTTTTTCTCCAAATGCAAATGGGATGAATATCATTTTTTTAAGTTGTTTTTTTTTTCTTTCCCTCTTATCAGCCATTAAAGGCGGCATTAAAACTGAACTATTAATGATGTTTTAGCTGCTGACCACACGTTTTTTTTTTTTATCATTATACATTTGCATATAAATGTATTTAGATTAAAATTTTCTCCTTATTAATTAAACAAAACTAGTACGTCTAAAATATGTTTATAATCTTTCCACAATGACTGTACAGATTGTTTTTATAAAATAAACGCCGCTAAGATTTAAAAACTCATTAATTGCATTAAAAAATTTCTTGTGATGAGCACAAATTATAAGGAATGCGTTTTTTCCGCCTTTTTTGAATCTTTATACTTATTTTATAATTTTCTTTCATGTTTCATTTCTTTAAGTAACATGAGTTGCAGAATTAGATTGATTTTACTTGATGCAATGTAGGGAGTCCAAATGACCTTTAATGGATTTTACTTTCCCCGCACTATTATAGTAAAGAGAGATGATCTTGAAAAATATAATCCGCCCAATTTTTAAAAATATCTCTACGTTTGAAGACAAAAGAACCCCCAAAAATACAAAAAAATACTAAATGAAAAAAAGTTAACAATTTTATATCCCTAAAAAGTGGACCACGCATGGGCAGAGCAAGAATTTGATCTGGAACTATTAATAAAAAATTGGCAACGAAGTTCCCGCATACTTTAGCCATATTCTCTGAGAATATAAGATGAGGCCTAAAATTTGAAGCGAAACAGTCCGCAGAAGAGCGGTAAAAACCCCCCATTATTTATCACACATCACGATTTTCTCAGCCTCCGCTGAGCCAAATCTTTTAAAACTCGGAGATAATAATTAAATCGTTTGTCTTCAGTCCTGAACCAATTTTCATAAAAATCCGTTGATTTGGAACGGATTTATGCTAAAAAAACAAAAAAGTAAAATTTGGTATAAGATAATGATCAAACCTCATCATAGAGAGAAAAATTGAAATTTTATCTAATCTCTTTGATTTTTTTTTCTTATTTCTTTAATTCAATTAATGAAAAGATATTTATTTATCCAAGCAACATAACATACAAAATTGCCATGGCATGACTTGCATTCTCGAAAGGGTTGTAGAGGTTTATATCCCCAGAGGATATGGCTAGAGAGTGTTGCGAATTTGATGTCTATTTTTCATTAATTGTTGCAGCGCAGGAGTTCATTAATCTTTCTGGAACTTAACTGCGCATGCTCCACTCTAGAAGAGCTCAGCTATCCAAAAAATTCATTAGTAAATTAGTAATTTGGGTCGCTTACCTTCCAACAAGCAAAAAGAAAAGAATTTAGGCACGATTTATACTACTTATGAGCATGTTTTTAAAAATTATGAAAAAGGTTACAATTTGCAACCGAATTGTTGACTGGACTTCATTTACCTATACCTCAATGTCTTTAATTTATTATTTGGACTTTAAATTTATTTTAGAGCGCATTTCTCTCTCTCTCTCTCCTACATTAGAAAAAAAGAGGCTGAACATCTTAGTTAGCTATAATTGCGTTGTCCGCCGAATGCAGGCCACGCAGCGAGTAGATAAACTCATGCCTTTTGAAAATAATTTTTTCTTCCTTTTCTTTGCAAATTTCATTTCCGATTTAATTAATGTTCAAAAAACAAGTGACCTGAAAAATGAATGTATCGATCGAACATTGAATACAAATTTGCCTTTTGATATTATTAATGAATTACCAAAAATTCATATGATCAAAGTAAAAAAAAAAAAATGCTCTAAACTTGACTAAAAAAAAAAAAAAAATTAATTATATAGTCATATCTTCATGAATATCTACTTCTATTTTGTGTGACTAATCATCACATCCCAATTTCCTCTTAAATCATTTTCTCTTGAAACTTTTAATTATAAATATAATATTCATACATATTCTTAGAACACACTAGAACGGATTTAATCGCCTCGTTCTCGTATAATAAATTCTTTTAGTACCTGGGGACTGAGCTAAACATTTTTATTCACCATCCACGCTCTAAATAAATTTTTCCAAAGATGGGAGCAATCAAGTATTATATTTAAATAAAAAAAATAAAAATAGAGCCTAGAAAAAATTTACATATACAAGAATTGCTCAAATAATAAATACTGACAGTTTGTGAACAAGCATGCTTTTTAAAAAAAAACTATTTTTTTTTTTTCAAAACAACATTTCTTTACTAATTATACCTTCTTCAGGTCTGTAAAAATCTGTTGTGTCAGTGATATGGCTTTGCACACATTTTTGTTCGATAGTGAGAGAGTCCTGAAAAGGATAGAATCAAAACAGGATCGCATATTGCATAATAAAAATTATATATTATACTCCTATATTCAAAATATATAAAATCGATTGCAGCGCAACGCGGCCCAAATGTCCGCATCCTATAGTTTTATGATTTATTTTTCCACTAATAAAAAGCAAAATTATAGAACTATTATTTTTTCTTTTCTTTATTTTTTAGCCCCAGCCCTTCAAGTTGTGTTTATAAAATAGAATATACAAAAATAAATTTATAAAATATACAAACCGTAGAAAAGAACAAAAAAAAAACCCAGTACATTTTCAGGTTGAGTGTTAGGGCAATACTTCATGAGGCACGGAGTTCGTTTTTACTTGCTGAAATCAAAATCACTAATGGATTTCGGTTATTTGCTCCAGATCGCCCCACCACCTACAACCGAGCTCTGAAATTAATGAAAAAGTTGATTAGTCAGTTGGCGATTTGCGTTGTCTACACTTAAGCGGAAATGCACCCCAAGCCATCTCAAAAACTACTCAAGCACCGGCGTTATATTGCAAATAATAAATATATTTTAATGTTTATTTGTTTATTACTCTTAAGTATATCTTTGTTACTTATTTATATATACAAAAGCCCAATTCCCAGGTTGCATTTCGTCCTCATTGTTGACTTTTTGACATAAATATTTCAAGTTGGAGATCAATTATTTATTAATATTTTTGTATTATTTATTTATGTTCCAACCAGCCCTCATACAAACTTCTCTGAAGGAGGTTAGTTATAGCAACATATATAAGCATTAAATCAAGATAAAATCCCTAAAATATAAATGATGGAATGCTTCTATAATTTTTTTCCCTTTTCTTTGGAGTTTTGCACGAGAGTTCTTCTAACTTTTGACGTCAACCGACGATCTTTTCATGATTATAGAGTATAATAATTTATTATCAAGTCACGCTAGTCAAATGATTTACTAAATCGAGAGTCTAACGATTCAAAAAAGGATGAGAGAGAGTACATATGTTTGCACATATATACACATTCACACACTCAAGATTCCATTTACCAAGGGCATACATTAGGGGACATTCTTTATAGTAAGGTATACATAAAGGCCAAAACGTTAGTTAAAAGGTAGTGACTGCACTCTTCTTTTATTCATCGTGAATATCCTGGAGTGCACATCCATATCCATATCCATAATATACTAGAAATTTTATAAGAGAAGCATGGATAATTTTTAGGCAACTCGCTAATCAGACAAACTTCTTTGTTTGCCTTCTTCCAAAATCAGGCGCGATGTCAAAAAATTAATCTTTTTGTTTTTATTTCAAATCAATAATCACACATTTGTTCTAGTTCAAGTTTTTGATCTTAATCTTTTCATTTGTGATTTATAATTGAGATATAAAAGAAAACTCTTCCGCTTAATAATTTGCATTGTAAATTAATTTGTACTGTAGCTATTATAATATCACTCCTTTTTATAAACATTTAAATATTACAAGTAAAGATGGGCAACAAAGAGAGGAATCATTATCTCAAATATCCCACAGGGGTGCATAAATTGGTCATTTTTCTTTCCGGGTAGATAGGCAACTCAAATGCCCAAATCAATAATGGATTTTTCGAATAATTGCTCTCTAGAGCAAACCACACATGCGCGATTTCTTAAATCCGCCCTAGAAATTAATACCTGACCAAGTGCAGTCCCCTCTGGAAGAGCCTGAATAAGTAATCGAAAAATCCATTATTTATTTGACCATTTCCTTTCAGTCACCAATTTAAGTCGTCGCACAGTACATCCGGATTTTTTTTAGCCTCTACTTCCATAGAATTTTTTTAACGTATAATAAATTAAAAATAGTTACATAGTTAATTTGAACATAAATTTTCTCAAACATAAAATATTACAGAAATAAACTTTAAAAAAAAAAGTAGGTTGTGTTTTTAAGAATTTTTTTAAATGAAAAACAATAATGTATATATAGATCAGATTTTAATACAAAAGCATTAAAATAAATCAAAGTGCATTTTACATTATTTTGTGGTGAGTGAGAGAGTGATACAGGAAAAGCAGAGAGATCGTTAAAAAAAAGGGATATTTTATCGATACTATTTTATAACAAAAATAAGTTTTATATTAAACATAAATTTGGCCATCGGGGAAAAAACTTAAAAAATTTATATATTAATTTTAATGGAATATTTCTGCGTCATGGAATCTTACAATGTATAACTATATATAGCAAGAGGGTAACGCCCCAAAAAATGAAAAGTTAATAAAAAATATACCGCCTTTATTAATACTTTTGTATTAGATAAAAAGAGTCTGGAAAATCCCAAACGAGTTATGTGCCAAATTTAAAAAAATTGGATAACTCTTGTAGAAAGGGATTAGATTTTTGTGTTTAGCCTTTAGTGCTTTTCTTTTCTTTTGATAATTTAATTAAATGACCTTCTTGGCACTTAGCGCTTTTGAAACTTTCCGGGCTCATTTATAGACATTTTTTTAAATGTTAATAAATAAATCCCACATGAAAATCAATTACATTTTTTTTGCCATTATTTTACAAAATGACTCGAATCATCGAAAAAATTTGATTTGGAAAAAGCCTCGTTATAGCGAAACTAAGCGGTAAGTGGGCATAAAAAT
This sequence comes from Anisolabis maritima, assembly GCA_010014785.2. Classification (NCBI taxonomy): domain Eukaryota; kingdom Metazoa; phylum Arthropoda; class Insecta; order Dermaptera; family Anisolabididae; genus Anisolabis; species Anisolabis maritima. The sequence continues at coordinate 6,370 of JAAAKE020089367.1, read as the reverse complement.
CGTAATTTTACTTTAAATTTATATTGAGCTATAGCGAATTTTTATTATAATTTGATAGAAACGTCTGGAAAAATCCTAAATCTCTAAGGGACTTCTAATTAAATAATAAATAAAGGAAACAATATTTTCGGACAGTAGCCCTAAATCTTTATTATTGGATCTCTAGAACTCGAGAGAATAATTCGATTCATGTTAATAATTAATTGTCCTACTGGTACAAGGGTTTGGCTATTTATATGCAAAAGTAAGTATTAAAAATCTTTACCGGCCATTGGAACTTGAAACAAGAGAATTACTTCGAGCCTAAAGATTAATTAATCTTAACGCCATTCTAATTTTATATACTCACAGTCAAAATCTTAGAAAAGTGTCCATGGCAACATGGTTAAAATGATCATCGAAATTTTTAATTTTTCCTAATATCATTATTTTTATACATTTTATGCTACCCTTTTGCTTCGGCACAGATTATGTATTCTTTAAGCTCCCAGACGTTATTCATCTCTTTTACACAAAAATTGTCTCTGGTGCTAAACTACATTATTGGTATACAACAAGCACAGTTTAAATTCACACTATTAAAATTCTTAAATAGCCGTGACATTAAACTTCGTCGACCGCTCTCACCCCCAATTCTAAATAAACAGAATTAGAGAAAATTAGATGGAGCCATCCTCTCCTCTCCCCTCTGCGTTTTTCAAAAATGATAATCTCTCCGCCTTCCCCCTCTCTGCAGGCCATTTCCCCACCTGGCTAATTAGCCAATCAAAAAGGTTGAAACTTTTGGCGCCAGAATTCGAGGCTTGAGAGGGAAGAAGAGATGCCTCTTCAATTCAGTTCAGGGGCATCCCTTGTAAAGGGCTGGACCTACGCAGCTCTTCGTTATCAACCCAACGCGTTCTCATTTGGGAAGCAGCCATCTTGGTAACGGGTCGCCTCTCTCTCTCTCTGCTCGTCTCTCAACCCTTTTGCTTTGGTATTTCAACTCCATATTATTAATTATTCATTTATTATTCTCTTTAGGCATTTAATATTTCAAATTCACATTAAAATTCAAGAATTCCTCAATATCAGTGAAATCGGACCTTAAATGATAAATATCATAAAATATATATATAATAAAATCTTTTTTCTCTCTCTCTTTTGGCTCTCCAACTAAATCGGCAATTTCACTTCTGCAAATTTTATCTTAAATTTTTTAATATATATAAGTTCCACCCTTTTGTGTATAACGTTTTGGCACAGCTGGGAGCTGAGATTATGTATTCTTTAAGCTCCGAGCTTAAAGCACAAAAGGGTAGCATAAAATGTATAAAAATAATGATATTAGGAAAAATTAAAAATTTCGATGATCATTTTAACCAATGTTGTCATGGACACTTTTCTAGGATTTTGGCTGTTGATATTAAAAATTAGAATGGCGTTAAGATTAATTAATCTTTAGGCTCGAAGTTAATCTTTCAAGATCCAATGGCCGGTAAAGATTTTTAATACGTATATATTATGCTATGAGTTCGTTACCCTTCGTCTATGCTAATATGTTGTCGTTAAGTCATTTTGATTTTAATTAACTTCTTTCATGATAGATGGTATAATAATTTTACATAAAACTAAAGAATATAATTCACAAGAAATGAGTATTTACTTGAATTAGAAAGGCTTTTTTAAAGTATTCTAAATCTCATAGAGATGGGCATAGGGCTACATACGTGTCCATACCTGTTCATGTCCTATATATAAATATTATTTGCTAGAGAGCTAGAATATTATTTAAGAATGAAATTATAGTTCACCTGTGATTTTATTCCACCCTTTTGAGAATAACGTTTCGGAGGAGATTGTGTCTTCTCCAAGTTTCTCGGGCGTTACAAATCCCACGAAACAGATTACAACAAACACACATCAATGCTCAAAGGATATTAATATAGAGTTTCTCTGAGCAGGGAATATTATTATAATAAAAGAGTATTTATGTTGATTTTCAAATAAAAAAGGCTGAATGGTTTTAGCCACAGCCGAAAGAAAAAAAAAGAATAATTATATAGTCTCGATATCTATTTTGTTGCGATCGTATTTCTTTCTCTATTATCACACACAAACACACACACATGCACATGTATACGTACACAGATATCTTCTTAGATGGACTTAGGGGACCTGTGTTCAAATTATTAATTTTTGATTGTCTCAACTTATCCAAAAAATTTATGAATACGCCTAGATCAGATGCAAAGCTCTCACTTCTTGATCTAAGGGTCAGTAGTTGGCTTCCTGGCATGATAATATTTAATATAATATTAAATTAATTGGTTACCAATTTAATAAAAATAAACAGATAAGGGATATCTTAAAAATTATAGAATTTATATATATATAAGTGTTTCCGAAACAAAAAGACAAAAAAATATATAAATAAAATTTTTGCAATTAAAAACCTAAACTACGAAGTTTACTTAATATCCACACATTTAAATATCTTTATTTAAGAAATTTTTATGAAAGCCGAATACATTTTTGGCTAAAGTATATTTTTTCGTAAGTGAATAATGCAGGGTATTTCAGATGTTATTTCCAACTCTAATGTCATGGTCTGCGTTACTATGTTTAAATATAATTTTATCTTTTAAGGATTTTAAATCAAGGAACTAAATCCTCGGAAAAAGGATTAGATCCCTTGAAAGAATTTGGATTTCGATTCAAATCTGATCTGATCAGATTTAGAGATTTAGACCCAAAATGATGATTACCCCTGAACATAGTTTGAGCTTAAACGTTTTTTCGTTTTTGAGATCTTTTGTTCACAAGTAGAGAGAGAGAGAGAGAGAGACAGACAGTGAGACCCATTTGTTAGACTCAGTGGACCTAAATTTCCATTGAAATATCGATCCGATAATACTTTTGCTATACTATTTATTAAATATTTAGTTAAGAGAAAGTAAAAAATAATTATAGCTAATTTAAAGGAAATTTCTTAAAAAAAAAAAATAAATAAAATAAAGAAAAAATAACTCAAAAGACCATACAATGAAAAATTTTTATTTTGCGCCGCAAACACCGGCCTCGGCAACACCCGCCCCC
>JAAAKE020089356.1:0-21177 GCA_010014785.2 Anisolabis maritima | reverse complement strand
CTTCTAATCCAGGCAAATTCATTTCCACCAATTAGTATCCAATTGATTTAAATAAATATTCCAAACTGCCTGGGATCCAAACCCACACCCCTTGGCTTTTAAGATTATCAATAATGAGGCTGATAACTTATAATTAATAACGATAACAATAAACATTTAATTATTTATTGTTGAGATTAGTTATTATTACGAAAGGCTTATTTCATTTGTTTATTTATTATTATGATTTTTTGTAATAAAATTTTCTCAAAAATTTTTTATTTCAATTTTCTAATTTTAAAGATAAAACAAATAAAGTGAAGAAAAAAACGTCCTATATTCATAAAATATGGACGCCATTTTAGTGCACGCCCAAAGATAATTATTTTAAAATAAAAAAAAATATTTCCACCAATAAAATTTATGAAACAAATATTTAGAATAATCATAATTTCCTCCATAAGTCTCTCTCTCTCTCTCTCACTTCTATGGTTTATGCAAAATAACAATTATAAAATAAATAGATAAAGGAATTTTAAATATTGATAAGTTCAAATTAATATGAATTTGTATAAAAAATTATCTCGCTCTATTATTAAGAAAAAAAATTAATTTTCGTAAGAGTAAAAATTTACAAAAAAATATTGGATTTTTATTATTTCATATGAGTAAAAATAGAAAGAAAAGTAGGAAAAAAGGAAATTTTATCATTAAATAAATGGCCAATGATATTTTAAAATTATTTCATTTTGGAATCGAATTATGAAATATGAAAATTGTTAAAGTAAAAGCTATTAAAAGTTCTAGATTAAAGAAAAAGAAAAGCAAAAATAAAATAAATAATTGTGAGATAAAAAAAAAAAAAAGCTGTGCCACTGCGAAACTTGATTATCCGGATCTAAATTATCTGGATGCAAGTAGCTCAGGTTTTTACAAATTTTTCCTGGTTTTCTCAAATTTTGAAATATTTATTTGATTATTCAGATCTTTTATTATCCGCACGACTCGGATTAATTAGTCCGGATAATCGAATTTTACTGTATTTCTCTCTAGGATTTAAAATTTTAATTAAGAATAGGGATGAGAAGCTGGATAGCGAAGGTAATAATGGAGATGAAGCCGGCAAAGTACCACCTGATACTCTTTATTGCGCAAATATTTCAATGAACCCTTGAGCAATAATAAGTATTTCGATGTACTTGGTGGACATCGTGTTCATCAAAATATTTACGCAATAAAGAGTGTCAGGTGGAGAGATACTTTGCCGGCTTCATCCTCATTATTATAATTTTAATTTTTTTATTAAGTAGAGAGCCAAAATACATAATAATAATAAGAGTTTTATTTCATATTTTTATGTATACAAATCTTGCACAAGGTAAATGTATGTTACATTGTTTAAATTTAAGGCTTCGAGTTCATTTTCTCTTTTCCTTAGTCTTCTCATTATAAATAATATAATAAATGTAAAAATAAATATTTTTTAACGTTATAGGAAAAAATTTTTAAAAAAAACCTAAGAAGCCAAAATACAGATAAAATAGACAAATTTACAGAAAAAAATGAAAAGTTTTATTTGCGAGTTTTTGCAAATTAATTTCTTCCATTTTAAAATGGGGGACTGTATGAAATTTGGATTTAAAGAGTTATTATTAGATTTAGAATTTTATTTCAAACTTTATTTTATGAAAATTAAGTAAATAAGCAGCGGATTCAGGGGCGTTTGTGCATAGGATTTTTAATAAAGAGAAAGAGAGAGAACGGGAACATGTTAAAAACAAAACGGAAATTTTATTAACATATTTCCCCTAATTTTTATATTTAAATTTAATATATAACCCCCCCCCCCCTCCCCTTTTGGAAAAATAAGTCATAATTGTGCAAAATTAAGAATTCTATGGAATTTTTTATTTGAAATCTTCTAGAAATTTTACAATTGATAATTTTTTTCAAGGAAATTGTCAGTCAGTCAGAATGATGTTTATTATGATGATGGAGCCGCAGCATCCGATGTTGATCATCGAAAAATTTTTCCATTGAAATGAAAATTTTATAAAAAAAAGAAAAAAATTAGGCAAACAAAAGTATTATATTAAAAATGATTCATTATATGAAAAAGGGAATTTTGAATTTTTTATTATTAAAATATAAATTCCGTTCTTAGAATGAAATTTTGAATTCTTTTATTGAGATTCCGCAACAGCCTATTTTAAGGATACTTTGGAGTGAGAGTGGACATATCCATCTGAACATTGAATTCAAAAATCAACAGATATATTCATCAAAAAAATATTTTTGTCAATTTATCAATCAATTCTGAAAAAATTCTTAATTTTCTGAATTTTCCTATATTTCGGACCTTTGTTTATTTATAACAAGTACTAGCTCCTTTGGCATTTGCTTCGCATTCCAGTTGATATTTTATTTTTTATTTATAGGTAAATCTTATATACTCTGTTTTTTTTTTAATCAAATTCTTTTGTAAAATCTTTTATATATTTATATCATATATGCACATGTATATTTTTGTAAAACTATTAATTGTAGCTGAATGGCTTCTGACTAAGGGCCCAAAAATAAATTTAAAAAAAAAATTAGATAATTTTTTTAATTGTAGTTTTTTGTTTGCGGGAATTAATTATAATTAATAATTAAGACAGATTGACAGTAGTAATATTGATGTCCTTTATTTTTCCCCTAATTTTGAAGAAATTTCCAAAAAGACTAAAAATCAAGATATCGAGTGATATTCTTCGTAAAATTTGTCATTTATATAATTCAATAAGATTATTGGCTATTTCTAAAAGATTGTTTGAGAGAGACATAATCAACTTAAATATGTCGTTTTAAGAGTTAATGAATGACGGTCAAATACTGATCGAAGTCCAACCATTCTTTCAGTTGAAAAAGTTTCAACAGAAATTTTTATATTTGTTGAGGAGTTGCTCCCTTTTATGAGGAATGTCCGCCGACGGACGGGAACAACAACAACCACAATAACAAAAGGGAGGAAGGGGGTAAATGGATTCTCTGACCAGACCAAGTAAATAGTTTGCCTTTTGCGAGAGGAGATGCAATGTAAAAGCAGCAGCCAAAGATGAAAGACAAGAGAATGAAATAAGGGATTTCATAGAATAAGTCACAAAACAAAATCAACAACAAAAGAAAAGAATACGAGATATATTACAAATAAGTTATTTGTATGAAAGAATTTATTTAAAATATATTTTCATTATTTTGATAGTTAGGATATCGGAGTTGCTTCATACGAAAAATTTGTATTCAATAAATTATTTCGTATTTTTATGTATAATTTAAATAATTTTTGTTTTTTTCTTCATATAAATAAATTATGTTTATGTAACTAGCCGCATTCAGCAGCTTTGATCCCTGGGCCATATTAATTATTTATAACACCTATAACAATCAATTATTTAGAGTAAGTTTGGTTTTATTTTTCAACAGTCTAAGAGGCCCAAAAAAGTGTTAACATTTATTATAAATATGTTTTTAGAAATATTCTATTTATCCAATTTTTATTCAGTGAACCTCAACATAATAATTTTGTATTAAAATAAATATAACAAAAAGTCAAATTTTTTTTTGCGCTGCACTCTGATCGAATTGGTTGGATTTAAGTAAACGAGAATAAGAAGATAAGAAAAATAATAATGTTCTATTGAATAAATGAAATCTTTGAAAAGAATCTATTCGATTTAATTATTGGTTTTGGAAAAAATTTTATTTGGAAGATTTTCAAAGTGAAATGAATTTTATATTTTTTTGGATGAATATAATTCATTTTGTTAAGAAGATAAATTCAATAAAATGACATAATTATTTTAAATTTTATATTGATTTTATATTTTCAATATATAAAAGGAATAATCAAAGCTATAATGAAAATTTTATTTTGAAAAAAAAATAAAAAATTTAAATTGAAAAATATAATAATATTACCAATAAATAACATAATATGTATTATTTATTTATTTATTTATTATTATCAACATAACACAATGGATTATTATCAAAATCAATTCAAGCATTGATTTAAAAAATTTTCAATTCAAATTTAAAATTTTAATTATTATTACTTGTAGTCTCTCCAGCTAACTGATCAATATTAGATTTTATCCTCAAAAGTTTGGAAAGATTTTTTTATCTCCCCCTTTTTTATTTTTTCTTTGAAATAAATAATTCATTGAAAAAATGATGAGTGGGGATAGAGTAAAAATGAAAAATGTATAAAATAAAGTTTCATATTAATAATAAAATAAGAATAATAATTAATAGAGAGAGCCTAAAAAATAACTTTTTTAAATTTTGATTGAAAAGACCACGGACTACCAAAGCTAAAATGATAGAGACAAAATTAAGATGAGGAATTTGTAAAATATGACAAACAATAATACGTACATGATATGTAGATTTTATAATAGTTTAAGAATTGAGAATCTGATTATTTTATTTATATAAAAAACAATTCTTGGACAAAATATAAATAAGAAATTTGTCTCTCAAATTTAATTTAAAAATTTGGATAAAATAATTCAAAAATTAACAAAAGTATTTTTGAAGTTTTTAATTTAGAAATTAAAAATTTTTTTTAAAATGTATATATTATTTTCAAAAATTTACCATTTGTTATATTATTAATAAATACATAATATTATACATATTTTAACATTTATTTTGAAATTTTATTTAATTAAAGAACATTTATTAAAAAAAATTGGGTAAATATTTATTAATTATTAAAAATATTTGATCAAGCAATAAAAATTTAAAAATATTATGAAATGTAATTTTGAATTTGTAGCTAATAAAAATACATTTTATTGTATCCAAGAATTAAAATTTTTTAAATATTAATAAAATAGTGATTATATTAATTATAAAAATATTGTAATTTGAATTTTGTAATTCTAGTTTAGAAAAAAATGAATTCAAAATTTTATAGGGAGACTTGAGGGATAAGAAATTTTAAGACTTCAGAACTGAGATTTCTTCCATTGTTTCGTCTACACAATTTATAATAATTAATGAAGATGGGAGAAATCAATCAATAGAAATGAGGAATTCTAAACATTCAAAGAAAATATGACTTTATGATAGAAATATCTTAAATAATTCGAAAAATACGAATCGCGAAATTAAATATTGTTTCAACTTTATGCAGAACTTTATAACGATTAATTTTATATTAGAATTACTCATATCAAAATAATGAATAGCGTATTATTATTTTTTCCTAAAAATCCCAATTTTAAAATATTTTTTGTTCTTTTGATTTTAAAAATTGTAATTTTATATTTTTGAAATTAAAGTAATCAAGAGTATTTATTATTTATGAAAATTATTTAAAATATTTTTCAATTTTGTGATGATAATTAAAAAAAATCAGATTTCAGAAGTAAGAAATTTTATAAAAGATGATTTATAAAAAAAATTCTTATAAGGAAAAATTTTTAAAAATATTTATTTAAGGAATATTATGTTAAAGTGAATTTTAGTGAAAAAGAGATTTCAAAGAAATTTTAATCTATTCTAAATTAAACTAAAAAAGAGAGGGAGGTGAGAGATTTTTTGATTGATGTCTTTCATTTAACACTTGAGCAAAATATATATTTGTATAAATAAATATTTATTATAATATAGGGATTGAGTTGAAGTTCGGACCCTAAGTGGCGCGACAGGGGGTCCAGCAGACAAGAGGGGGCACTTGGCCTTTGAGAAAGAAGATGAAAAGAGATTCTTTTAAAAAAAAGGCTGTCTGCATTTTTCAGGTATTTTCGGAATCTTTATTCTTCTTCTTTTTAAAAAATATCAAGTAGCAGAGATTTTGTAAAATATTAGATTTATTGATATTATAAAATCAAATTTTTTTTATTTTATAGCTACGGATAATAAAATAAATAAATGAGTAAAGAGAAAGAATTTAAATAAAATTAAACGATGACATTTTCTTTAATTGGTAAAATATTAAAGGAAGCTATTTGTTTATAAACTGCGGGCGATGCGTTGATGGCTTCTCATTCATGTTATTTTTCTCCCGACAAAATTAGAAAACAAACACTAATCTGTCCGAACCCCGCTAAAATAGCAATTTGATTTTCTCGCAATTTTTTTATGAATGATTCAAGTTCAATATAAAGAATTTCTTCTCTTTTAAAATAAAATAATCGAGGAAATTTGATTATTCTATAAATTGATATTTTAATTTGTGTAAAAATAAAAAACAGAAAAATTGTGTTTAACCAAATCTCCAATTAAAAATTAAATTAGTTTTTTTTTTCGTCTTTTAGATATCAGAAGCCATTTAGACTTTCAACAATTCCCTAGTATTTACAATAAATTCAGAAATATGAAGTATTTTGGTTGAAATAAATTTTCATTGGTTTATGAATTTGTGTGTAAGAGACAGGCTTGCCATACAGCTCCGTGCTTTCGATATTTTATCAATTCAGAAAATAATTAATAATTTTTTAACAATGAATATAAGTAAAAGACAAAAAAAAAAAGATAACGATATTTAGTACTGACTACTAAATCCTAAATAAGTCACTAGAAATAATAGAAATTAAAATCTAGAGGCCTATGGGTAAAAAATTTTCTCTAAGATCTATTCAAAATATTTTTAAATTAATTTTAAAAAAATGCGAGTTGCCCAGTAAAGAAGGCAAGGGAATCTAAATTTGTTAATATTTGATAGTGTATCCTCCTACTCTTTCTACTCAAAATCCAAATATTTCTCTATTTTTTTTTTTTTTTTTTAATTACAAAATAAGTTACAAATAAAAGGAGAATAGAGAAAATTAAAATATTTTGTTTTACCTAGATGAGTCTATCCTACAATGGTTTTGCAAGTGTGTTATTTTGAAATAAGAGGGTGACTTTTAGAGGGGTTCTATCTACTAAATTACAAAAATTGACAAAATTTTAATATCATTGTTTTGATACAAACTCAAATATTCATTTTGGCTTTTTATCTTATGTTAAAAAATTTGTATCTCGGTTCAAGATCTCATTTTAATATCCATGTGCATTTTAATAATTAACAAATTGAAAATTTTTAATATTTTGCTTAGTAATCGGATTTTTAAAACGAAAAAATTTTATTGTAGCTACACATTGATAAAAATTGAAGATATGACTTTAGGAGAAATTCATCTTTATCGTCGGGCTATATGAATTATTAGCTCATGATTGAGGAGGAGGGGGGGGGGTGGAGATTTAAAAAAAATTTTAGAGCCAGAAGAAAAATTATTATTAGATTGCTTTGTTAAAGTTATGATTTCCGTTATCTATTAGTATTGAAAATAGCTATTCAATTTAAAAATGATTGTGATTATATCGAAATGATAGGGTGAGAAAAAATGGAAAATGTGGAGGTTTTTTCTTCTAAAAATATTGACTCTACGGGATTCAAAAGACTTTGGAAAGTTTCTTTTGAAAATTTTGACATTTTACAAACACTTTAAAGGAAGGGGAAGGTAGAATGTCTTACTAACCTTAAGAGGCGTCGGACACCTCAGATAATAGGTTCAGACACACCATCAAATAAGTAAAAACATTTCCCTAATTTTGTAATTTTGACACGTAAGAAAAAAGCAGATCACCATCCTATTATTTTGAATTCTAATCACTCAAGCCTATTTCTTTTAATCACTTTTCATCTTCTTTCTTACACAAACTTGATGCCAAAAAATAAGGAATTTTTATTATTATTTTACACTTTTGATCACTTCATTGTTGAGAGGAGGGGAGGGGGTGAAAAATAAAGGGACTCACCATCCTTAGGAGGCGACGGACACTGCGGGGCATATGATCCAAGATGGTATCCAGAGTAGGTATTGTGCTGCATTGCTGGGAACGGGTACGGGCCAAGTGCTGGCCTGGGGCTTCCAAAAGCTGCCGGGTCGTGGTGTTGTCCGCCGGCCACTCCATGATTTGCCTGATTAAATGGATGGTGTTGTGCGGCCGCGTGGTGTTGTCCATAACGGATCGGATTGTAACCATGTTGTTGAAGTTCTATGAACGCGGATTTGCCGGGTACCGGCGGCGGACTACCAGCTGCACTTGGTGTACTCGCAGCCGCCACTTCGTTTTGTTGTTGCTGCATTGCAGCTGCAGCGGCCGCTGCATGGTGGTCCAGCGAGTCGGACATGCCAGCCTCGCTGCCTCCGCCACTTGAACTGCCACCGCCGCTGCCGCTGCCACCTCCACCACCGCCGCCGCTTGCAGCGGACGGCGTAGCCTCGCCCGGTCCGAATGGGCTCGCGAGGTCCGTGAAATTCAGCGTGGTGGCGGATAATTAACTAAGAAAGGGTGCACAAACAAACACGCCGGATGCGGGCCAACTACTTTCTTGTGATGTCAACGACGGGCCGGCTTATAGCCACGACAACAACATCGCATGAGCACACGCAACAGTACACTGAGTTCACACAGAGTAGATCCGCAACTCGAGGCGGCCAGGGCGGGACTGCGGGGCCGATGACGGTCACTACGGCCGCTGGCGGCGCCACCGTCCGCTCGCCGCCTGTTTAAACTCCGCCTTTGATGACGTCGCTTACGCCCATTGGCCTAACTAGGCCAGGCCTTTTGCCGAAGCCACACCCACTAAGTACCGCCTGTTCACTCCAACCATCACGCTTAAAGGAAAAACCCGCTCTTTTCTTTCTTGCTTGCCCCACTCACTGATTCACTAGCTACTTAGGATCTTGAAAAAATCTATTTATTTATTGTACTCTACTATCCGTATCAAAACCAAGTGATTTAACGGAGATCAAATTAATTTGTTAGTGGAACCTTTTGGGTTCAATAAGGCCCTTACCCGTGGCTGATAGGTTAGAGGACCCCCAGCCTATCCTATAACATTTTCTTTAAATAAATACGACTTAGTTACAGTAAACTGGTTAGTATTAAAATAATAGAATAGTTTGAGTCTATATGGCCTCAGATGACAAAAGGACTTGAAAAACAGAAAAAAAAAACAATAAAACAATTCTTGCCAAATTTTAAAATCATACCAAGAATATTTTTTCATATTTATAACTATTCCAAAAGTTTGTTGATTTTATCATTTGGAATTTCTAGAATTACTTTGACTAATCTTTTAATCGAACATCTTTTTACAAGCTACAATAAAGGGAGTGTAATCACACCAATTGTCTTTTCGAGATATCAAAAGAGCTATTTGTAGCTTCATCTATTCATGGAGAGAGAGAGCCAATTCGGTTAAAAGAATCTTAGATGATTTCATATTTAAACTCGAAATGATCAACTTTAGGAGTAGATGGATTTACAGTAAAGTGATGTTATTTTGTGGCTTTGTAAATCTATACCAACAAGTGATCATTTGAGAATTTATATATGAATTTTGGAATTATAGATTTCACAGTTTGTATCATTAATAAATAAACAATATTTAAAATTTAGCTGTGGTTTATTTGAATTAAATACGACGTTTCGGCACTCATTCTAAATTGTACCTAAAGAAATTCAGAGAATATGTGGAAGATATTTTACATTTTATTACTTACTTACAGTGAACTGACTATTTAATAATTTACATCTACAGTTTAAAAATGATATTATTAGTCTACAATCAAGAGCAGTATCAAAAAATCTCAACGGTATTGCCTGCTTGTATATTCATTTTTTCGCCTCAATCGATTTTTTCCCCAAACTCAAAATTTTATCCGACCTTTTTTCGCTCTATATTATGCAAAAGCCTCTGGGCGAGGAGCCTCAGTCTAAATCGTCTCAACTCGTCCCGAGTCGTATGGACGGTAAAACAAAAGTAACATAAACTTATTCTCATTTCTAATACGCATATTAGACGCCCCTGTGTGTTATTTATTAGCTGATCATGAAACAATTTATTCAGTGAATTTATAGCTCTTCTCTTTAAAGGTAAACATGTTTGTTAATGTGATCCATTTATTCTTTTGTTCCTCTGTCTCATATTTTTTTTTTTATTTGAACGTCGCTTTTTCACTATATTGGTTAATGAATATTTATGAAAAAACTGAATGATTTTATGACTTGGAAAAAATTTTCTTTTCAAAACCTGATATAATTTTTTTTCTTTTTGGAGATTAATTCCAATCATCGAAGACAGTAATTGAGATTACACTACCGGTATCTAAATTACCCCCACCACCAAGCTCATCACCATCACCACTGTAAATTTAAAAAAACATTCATATATATATACGTGCGCATATATTACTCACGGGTAAGAACGAACAGGTTTTGTCCCTCCTCCTCCTCCTCCTCCTCCTCCCTAGTGAAACCCTAATAAAATTTTATAGAGCTTTTTTCGCTCGCTCCCCCCTTTTGCTTCACTTATCAATGAATATATAAATATATTCTATGAAAATTAAACGAACACTTGAGGCGTCTGTATTGTGAAGAAAAAATACAGTAACCTATTTATTATTTAATCAATTGGGACATGCAAAGGCTTATCAACGATCAGGAAACGTTTAATTTAATTGAAAAAAATAATTATTATATTTTATTCAGATTTATAGAAAAAATTCCTTCTTTTTTTTTAATAAAATTTTTTTTCATTTGTTTGGTTTTAGCCTGGGGGTGGGGGGTGGAATGAATGCCACTAGGAAAGGCTGGATTTTTTAAAGTGGGATAAGATTCCTCAAATTCAGGGACCAACTGCCCATAGGTCTTAAGATGTAAATTATTATAGATTAAGTGAGTTAGTTTATTTAATAGATTATTCTCTCTTCGTAATGCCATTATTAAAGTCCTGATATAATTATTTTGTAAATAACGTAGTTAATCATTACAAATAATTAAATAAATTAGAAATTTTTTAATATAGTTCTATTTTTAGGAGCCTGGCTCTGGGATCGATGGTGGGATCTCATTTATATGATTCCCCTGAAAAGGTCAGAGATACAAATGGGTTCAAATCCCAAAAAAATTTTCTAAAATCTTGTTAATTCGGGAGGGAGGGGGAGGGGGGGAACATTTATTCGCCCTCCATTCTTCCAAGAAAGTCAAATAGAATTGAAAAAAAAAAGACCAAAAGTAAATAAAAATACCTTTGAAAAAAATAATAAATAAAAACATCATAGAAGAGAAAACAAAAATTCTGGTTACCCTGCTGAGTGAACATGTCTGAGTGAGAGTCTCTTAAAGATAACGTAGATTAGAAGGGTCTTTAAAAGAATAGTGATTCACAAAAAACATCATGGATTGAATTCAATTTTTACCATCGAATTCAAAAAATGATAGAAGAGTTTTCAGCCAAAAAAGGAGCCAAGAAAACTTTCAATTGTATTTAAAAACGTTTCGGAAATCTCCTCTTCATGTGACAAAAAAAAATTTTTAAATTTTTTATATTTTTATAGGGATGCATAGGTTGGAAAACCCTGTGATTGATGAGGATTGCAAATTGATTAGAGGTTAATATAACCTGTTCTCTTTTTGAAATGAACATACTTTAAATTTTTAATTGATTACTTTAAAAATTTTGTTTTTGTACTCGTAGGTATAAATAAATAAATATTACTAGAATTTGTCGTATAGAAGCAAGTTGTTTGACGAAGGAGAAACAAAGCAGATTGGAACACTGAAATGGATGAAAAATCCGAAAAATACTAGATTCTTTATGACAAATTGGGTACAATTACATACAACCTAAAAGTGATTGATGATGGATAAATAAATTTGATCCTTTCGGTTCTGATATCTAAAGACTTTGTTTCAGTGATCTAATCTGCCTTGCAATTCCCTTATTACTAAAATATGGCGTTAAACTTACAAAAATTTAGACGAGAGAAGCCATAGTTGTGGGCTCCAAGGACATTCAAATACAACTGGAAAGAAAGGATATCAAAATAATCAAATTACTTGCAAAGATACATGAAACAAATACAAATGGGGGTATCCGAGGTTTGTAACAAATCAACTTATGTATATTAGAATCGAGCCTCTTTAGACGAAAAATAAATAATTTTTTGAATATGTGAAAGGAGAGGATGTCTGCTAGTATCCTATATCGAAATAAAACTCCCAAAATATGAAACGTTTTGACTAATTAAATGATGCCATTTAATTAAGGCCTGCATATTTTACATTTTGAGAGTTTTATTTCGATAGAGGCTATTGGCAGACTTGCCTTTCCTCTCCTTCCACACATTTCTGCAGACAGCCTCCTATCTCATCGTGAATAATAGAGAATTTGGACCAATCCATCAGCATCCCACTATTAATAGTCGAACTATGAGATGCATTCATAAATATAAATGCATAATGTCTTTAAATTTAAACAATACTTTTTCAATATATCGAAAGCTAAAACCATTAAAGTGATATTTATAAAAAAAAAATTATAACTTTTTCATGAAGAGGCATGTTATTTGAGAAGTTTGAAGAAACTTGAATATGAGATGTTTTCAGACCTAGTTAGGTTTAAGCTTTAACCAAAAAATTAAATAAACTCGTATTCAAAACTAATTTCCTTTGGAAAATTAATTATTAAAAGGAGTCGACTTTCAGGGGTGAAAAAGTGAAGAAGAAAAATTTATTATTATTATTCCTATGCATAATTTCAAACAAATATACAAAATAAAACACAATGCATCTTCTTATGAAGATATCCAGGTTGGTCCCATGAGGTGACCATATGGTTTCTTGATTAAAATTCTTCTTATCTTATCCCTTCAATAGGTATGTTGTTCAATAGGTATGTTGCTTGGTCTTCATGGAGTCATTTACTTTATACATCTTCATATAGAATCTTCTTCTAAAAAACTTCTCTTCATAGGTATAGGGCATAGGGCTTCACGTACAATTCTATTTAGTCTTCGCATAAAATGCATTGAAAAATCATTAAAAAAAAAGTATTTCAAAGATACTACACAATTGCACAAAATGATTCATTAAATGTAATCACTCTCCCAAATTCAAATAAATCATCACGATGAGTAGATGGCTGTCGGTAGAGATATGTGAAAAGAGAGTCAGCCAGTAGGGTAGCCTATATCGAAATAAAATTCCCAAAATGTGAAACGTTTCACATTTCAAATAAATCATTCAGAATTGAGTTAGCTAAGTTAAAGAACCTAAGCTAAAATATTATTTTGAGCCCAGGGAGAGAGATCCCCTCATCCTAAGTCAAATCTATCCCTAATTTAAAAGAAAGAACATTTATAAATTTTTGGCCGAAATTATTGATATTAAATAAAAAAAATAATTCGTAATTCGTAATTTGGACCAAATAGAAACTTATATTGGCTTATTGGTTTATTAACATAACACAAAGATCCGAAGTGAACTGAGTACAGATGGTGTCCCTGCCTCCCTAAGCCTACAGTCATTAATGTTATGCACTCTCCATAAGAGAATCTTTATATTCACTTGCTGTTCGAAATCCCGAAGCTCCGAATCAAAAATCCAATGAAACATGACAAGTTTCAGCTTTTGAGTTTCATCAGTAAGAAAATAAAAAGCACGAACTCGTCTCTTCTAGACTAACTAAGATGGATATAAAGTGCATGCATCATCCGAGAGACCTCTTCCTTACAAACCAAATCACTTAAAAATAATAAAATGTTTCAAAAGCAAAATAAAAAATACATTAGATCCTTAGTGGGAGCGATATACATATACGATTTGAGGATAACTCTAATTATAAAATGAAGTTAAATTCAAGTAATTCAAGTCAAAATCTAATAATATTAGTTCAAAAGTTCAATAGAATGAATAATTAAATTTTAATAAAAAATATTAAAATAAATTTAAAAATATTTGGGAAGAGAATTTTGAAAAATTTGAGGGAAATGGTTTTATTTTGCTTGTAAGAATATTAAATTATATTAAAGACGGACACAAAGGTTTTGGTCTGTGATTCTGACTTCAAAATTTAAAAAAAAATGAATCAAAAATAAGAACAAAAAGCATAAATAGTTCTAATTGAACCTTTGTTATTTATATAAAATACGTCCTTTCATTCATTCATTCAGTGGCCTTTTTCAGCTCCAATTTAAATGCCTACTTATCAGTTTTAAAATTAAATGCCATGTAGGCTATCTAAGGTGCACCTATAGAAGATAATAGAAAAAGTGAACGAAAAGTCCTTTATAAAAATAAGCCACATTTAAAGCGGTTTATATTCATGTGAAAAACCCATTGGAAAAAATAAATTTTTCAGCAGCCCCTTCATCTAAGTCAGGATCAGCCAAACAGACAACTAGCCAAGAGTAAAAGGTCATTTAAGTTTGACAAATTTTGTTCTAGTTGGCAAAAGAAAATCTTTTTAAACTAGTCCCGGGTTTTTTATATTCAACTTAAGGGACTCTATTTTAACCTTTCATCTTTAAAATATTTTGATTTTTTTGGGGATGCAACAGTCCATTTGTTTTTGGTTGCTAGAAGATAGGCAACCAAACTGACCAACTCACAAATGGATTGATTTCTCCAGAGCTCCTCTAGGTTAAGCCTGACTAGTTGTTCATTTACAATTACAATGGGACCTGGACCCCTAAACGGTCTCAGAGCAATTAATCAAAAATTTATGAGTGTGGGATAAATTTGAAAAATTTTAGAAAAAATACAAATTTGGCCAAATGTCTAATATTTTAAAATTTGATTAAAAATAAAAAAATTTTAACTTTAGCTTTATCTTTAAAAAACCCTATATCAGTGTTTCCCAACCAACGTGTATTGCAATTATATCTCGTAATTTTTTTTTTATATAAAATAAATAAATTATAATATATTATATTTATTTATTTTTTCTTCATTTGGATATAGACATAAATATAATATATTATAATTTATTTATTTTTACAATAAATATTTAGAAGATAAAATGACTATATCCAAATGAAGAATTACAATTGAAAAAGAATTGCAGAAAATATTCTATCAGACATTATTATAAAACGGCAGAAAAAAGTGAAATTTATTGCGATAAGAATCCATTTCAATGAAAATTAAATATAAAATTAGATTCTTTCAAAAAAATTGGGCGTCTATAAGTTAGCAAAACATTCTAAAACAAAAATTTCATAAAATGGTCCTTAACAATAGCCAACAATACTCGACCAATACCCGTACTCGTTTGAGTACAATGAGAAGATCCGGACGTAAATGACTATGACATATTTTAAAACAATTTGTTTAAAAATATGGGATTTTTTGCATTTTTTGCATTCTGGAATAAAGCATAAAATATTAGAATGGTACTCTACTCTCGGAATTGACAGCAAATGTTGAAACTATGGGTTTATTATCTTTCATAAATAACATTTTAGCAATTTATTTTATCAGATAATATTTTACTTATGAGCATAAATTTGATATTTTAATTATCTAATATGTATGTGAAAAATCCCCTCATCCCCATACTTTTTTTTCCCAGTGTAAATGTATTGAGTCACAAATGAAAATTCCCAGTTTATGTGTAGTAGAAGCGGCAAAATTTCATATGATTATCTAATCAGGAAGGCGGCGAATATTTTTCTATTTTAAGTAATTTGGATGGTTAGTGCCATTATTTTTGAGGATATTGTTGCTACAATAAGGACTTTGTCTTCCGAACTAATTCAATGTTTTTATCGAATTTAAAATCAAAAATGCCACTTGCGTTTTTTACTAACAATTTTAAATGATAGTCATTTTTCAATGCACTTTTATTGTACTGTTGCAGTTTCCCTACACCTTTCTTTGATCAAATTGACATAAGCTGTAAAATTAAAAAGTTTGTCAAAATAGATTACATGATCTAATGTTCACATTATTCAAAAAATTTTCCACTAAATTGGTACTAGAAGCATTAAATGCATTTAACATTGATTTCACCCTCATAAAAATTATTCTGATTCATATTTTTAAGTAAACAGAACTAAATATTATTTGACTTGAGACCGTTTTTATATAGGATCTTTCCATTGCATTCAATTGACTACAGTTCAATTCACATGACTATATTGAATTAAAAAAGCAATTTTTCAATGATAATTCAATTATAGAAATAAGCTATTTGAAATTTAAAATAAATTAAAAAAATATATCCTAACATTTTTTTTAATGTATAATTTGCTGGTGGATAAAATGACCCTTAGCCCCTGGGAATCAACCCGGGATCTCCAGCCTATTCGGGCCATCGGTCTGCTTCCTTTACACCAGACCAATGGACCACAGCAAAAAACTCACCACCCAATATATACAGATCTAATGTAAAAGTTAGCTAAAGTGAAAAATTTTTTGCTTATAGGTTGCTTTTTAAACCAGCAAGGTGACCGACATCTTGGTCGGCTCTAAAGCCCTACTGTAAGCAGCAGCAACTGTTTCAACGGGATTCGGGGAACATTCAAGTTAGAAGGTTTTTCGAGATCTATTCGATTCATATAAATCAGAAATAAAGAAATAAATGTATGTCTTGAAACGGGCAATTTGAGCCAAATATTAAGAGGGTTGCCTTTTATATTTCGGGATTGCGCTAAACTAATGCTACTGTCGCTTCTATCGTAATGTTTGTCATTATTGATGGTTATCGTAGTCAGAACGTATTGACATACGAGGACTATTTGTGTAGTTTACAATAATTTGAAATCATCTCGGCTAAAAATGGAATTAAATCGTGAACATTTTCGAGCGGTTATTTTTTACAACTTTAGACGTGGATTAAACCCAACAATAGTGCATCGATGAATTTAATTCGACTTTTGGCGATGAAGTACCATCAAGGACTACTTTTTGCCTTTAATTGCTTTTAGAAAAAAATACAAGTTCATTCAACCCAAATTCATGTAAAAGTATAAATCATGTAGACCCTTTAGTTAAAATCTGAGTCTCCTTTAAAATAAACGTTGGCCTTACTTCATTTGTTACTCCACATGATAATTTCACTAGTTCCTCACAGTGGCTCGAAGGCGACTTTATCAAGTGAATTCATGATGACTGAAGCAGGTTGGACGGATGTGATGTGTAAAGAAATCTCAATATCTATTATATGAATTTGATAAGAATTAATAAATTCCTTTAGAGAACATAAATATAAAAAAATTACCTGATACTTCGAAGAGTCCTCAATACTAAATCATTATTCCATTAAATACTTCTGAACACACTGTTGAAAATTTTTCTAAAAAAAAAAAGAATAGTTGAAATATTAAAATAAAATCTTAATAAATCTTTTTGGACATGTATGTAATTAGTATATCCAAGCCCTTTTGGGAATTCCAGAAATTTTATCCCCACTCTAAAAGTGTGAAGACTAAATGATGCCCCTTCCATATCTCTTGCATTACAATGAGACATCACACTTCCCGCTTTTTTATCTATAAGAGAGAAATAAGGCCACGCTCATGACTTTCTTTACCTTTCTACATCTCTGGAATTCGGAAAACGGCTCGGTTTTAAATTTAACCATATTTTCTTACAAGTAAAATATATATGATAATAAGTCAAAAATAAATATTTTCAAAAGATGGAAAAATTGGAAGAAAAATAATTTTTAATAGCTATACAAAAATAAAAATTTAAATTTAAATAAAAAGTAGAGCTTATCAACTTACAATATTTTAAAAAATTTTAGTTAACATATATATCTTACCTTCTTTGCAAGGGAGGCATTTTCTCGTCATATATTCCAGCTTTTCCCTCTTCTTCTTGATCAAATGTAAGACTTTGCGACGCATCGAATTGTACAAACGACAAATGAATTCTAAAACAAAATAAGCGAAAGTAAAAAAATCTGGTATGAGGGCTTCACATCAGACAACTCTCTCTTACTTAAGATAAGGAAAATTTTGTGATGTTTTTTTTTTTTTAAGTCTTTTTCGGCATCTCTGACCATTTAGACTCCGTCCTTATTTATTTATATTAATTGATAGTGAATATAATATAAATAAAATTTTGTCGCTCAGCACGGGAAGCGAACCGCTGACCTTTGGTACATTAAGCAAGACCTCTTGCTCTGCACCAAGGGACAGGGCTTTTGTGATGTTAAACCAAATTTTTTCAAAGCCAAGGGGTATGGGTTCAGATCCCAGATAGTCCAATGAAAATTTATTTATATCAATTTTATTCCAATTGGTATAAATAAATATGCCTGGACAATGTGTAACTTAATAAGTTTATACATGGATTGTTTAATTACTGTATGGCCTCAGATGCCGAAGACATTAAAAAAAAAAAAAAATAGGAATTATAGAAAATATTTATATTTTGTTATCATGGCATAGAGTTGTCCACTTTTTCTATGGGAGTCTTAAAATCCTAAATTGAGGGTCCCATACTATTTTAAGGTGAAAAATATTAATACATCTTAAAGATTATTATTATTATTATTAAGACTATATAATATAAGTTCAGCCAATTTAATCAAAACCGTTAGAATAGTTTAAGAGAAAATCTCAAAAAAACCTAAAAACGTATAAGAGTAAAGTGAGTTCTAAACAATATGGGGTGGGGGATAAAGATTAATAGATTTCAAAGATCATCTAATAAATAATTGTTTTATGAATTTTAATGAAACTCAGAGTGATTTTTGAGAAAATCGAAAAAACTAAAAAAGTACATCAGTAAAATACAAGTACTCTTTGGTCGATTTTATTGAAAAGCTACATCGTGGGTACCTAGCATAAATATAAAATTTCATTCTTGAATGCTTTTTCTTTTTGTAAAATCTTATCCAGAGTCAGATCATTTAACCAGACCCATTTTTTAGATTTTTAGACCTCAAAAATTGTATTTCTGTTGAAATATTGACATCGATTTTTCTTTTTTTTTTGCTATCTCAATACTATTCCTATTCTATATATTACAAAAATAGATAAGAGAAAATAGAAAGTGTATTTTCAAGTGAGGAAGAAAGTTCTCTTTTTTTATTTAAATATAGTTTATTTTTATTAAGTGATTTAGCATTTATTTTTTGGGATATTTTGCATTGAAAATATATAGAAAAATAATCAGAAAAAGATCGATAACGAGAACAATGCAATGGAAAGATGCACAGCACAGTCAAAATGGATCCCAATTACAGAGAGAGAGAGAGAGAGAGAGAGAGAGAGAGAGCGAGTGGGTGAAGAGCCCCTTTTTCCATAAGACGAAAAGAGAAAGAGTAAGAGACGCTATGCTCACAATCACCCAGTCCCCTTCCACTCCCAATCACTCGAGATTCATACTCAGACCCCTTGGATGGATCCCTGCTGTAGATGAGCTTAGATAGATGAATTCACATTAAATGAATTTTTAAGATTCAAAATAAATTAACATTTATTTCATTTTCTAGGTTTTCCTGAAAAAACACACTATGATTTAGAAAAAAAATTTTTTAATAACAATTCAATAATAAAATATTTCTAATAAAAAATTTCATTATAATATTTAAATGAAGAAAAAGAATTTTATTTCAATAGTTAATTATATAAATTCCATTAAAAAATTAATTTAATTTAAAAATTTACACTTGCTTCACTTCATTTTGTCGCTGACTGTAGATATCTTCCAAGCGAAAGAGGGACGCTTGGATATTATCAACCAATAATCATAATGTTTGCCATTGTTATTTCTGTTTAAATCATCATAGCGAGAGTTTACCTGGAATCCGAGGATAAAAAGAAAGGAGCAGGCTTGGATCCGTGAAATGGATGAATATATAATCATGTGTAGATATCGTGGGTTTATGAAGAAAGAGGTATTGTTTAAGGATAGAAAAATGACGACGGAAGCTGTGTCTATGAAGCTAGCAGACTCACTGAGGTGGCGGTGGCGGCAGCGGCGTTGCCTCGGAGTCGAGTTTTGCCGAACATTCCCGAAGTGCTCTGTTTGTGTATCTGTGTAATAGAAAGATGGGAGATGAGTTTGATTGTTGTATCCATTACGTAATAAATAATTTCAATAAAAAATAATTATAAAAAGCTAAAATAAATAATGCTTGAAGCTGAAGAGAAAAATAAAAATAAAACAAAAATCTCGGAATCATTTTAATTAAAAATTTTTAATACGATACTATAATATTATTAATAAAATATTAGAGTACAAAAAATAAGTTTTACTTCCTTTGACCTATAAAAAATTGTTCCTCTCTCTCCCTTTCTATTATAAAATAGAATTCAAAAAATACATTTAAAATATTATTTTTTTTTTAAATATTTTTTTAATAATCATGGTTCAAGAGTATGAAAAAATTCCCAAATTAAGTCCTATGATAAAAATTAAAAGGGAACTATACAATAACTATACAAATTAAAAGGGAAAATATACATACTATTGTATGAGTCAACAAAATATTGAAATATATTATTAGTCAATAGTAAAAATAAAATATTGTTTTTTTTTTTTGTTTTTTTTTTTACTTTGAAAAAAGCTCCATGTTAAACCTTATAATTTCGATCTGGAGGATTTCTGGCGCCGTGGCGGCACGCAGGGCAAAAAAACACACCCCACAAACAACACGACAATACGTCGTATATTTCCCTCCTCCTCTGATCTGTCGATAGCTTTCGGAGAAAAAAAAATAATACTTATTATTTAATATATATTTATAAAAAATATTTTTATTGCATCTAGCTCGCTGACTTTAAAGTTCTCTATTGATTTTTTTCGATTAAGTAGATGTTAAGTGTGCCTATCCATTCTTTAAGTTCTTTAAGCAAAGATATTTATTTAAATGATATTGACAACGAGTTAATTTAAATAAAATGGAGTTTAAATGGCCTTAGTTGCAGAAAAATGAAAAAATCAAACCTCAATATAACTTAGTTAATCCAAACTGTTGATATTATAAGTGAATGTATTGATGCAGAGAAAGGATATATTTTTTAATTCTTTCATTAGTACAAAATCCTGAAAAATTTATTATAAAAATAAATAGAAGAAAATGCAAAAAAAAAACGGTCTTTTGGTATTTAATTAATTTTTATTTTTGATAAAGAGTGAGTTAAGATTAAAAGTCCTTTTATTCGGAGAAAGAAGCGTGCTGGCTCTTGTTTTTATAAAAGTTATTTTATTTATTCGGGGACAACTTTTCCGCATTGGATATGGCCTCAGAGGCGATGAAATCACTACTGCACAAATTTGTCAGCAGAATCATATCACTACAAGCGTAACTTCAGCTTAGAGAGTCTCTAATTTAATTAAATTCAACAATGGTTGATTATATAAAGATGGGAGGCAAGCAGCCATTAAGAAGAACACTCTTCTTAATGGCTG
>JAAAKE020089355.1:0-35155 GCA_010014785.2 Anisolabis maritima | reverse complement strand
ATTCAATTATTTCTTCAATAAAATAATTGTATCTTCTTCACCAAAGCACATTCTCTGAGTATTTTTAAATGCCAAAGGTCTTTTTCTTATTTATTCTTCTTAAATTTCATTAAAAACAATATTTAGATTTTTTTTTAATAATTATAACTGATGCGGGAAACTTTAGTGAAGTAAGAAAAATTTGTGTTTAGATCACGTCATCTAGCTTTCGTTCAAGATAAACTTCTTGGAAATCCAAAAAAAAATTGATTCCAATTTAATTTTTCAAATACAATCTCTATAATATATATAATTATTATGAAGCGTTTAACATTTATGAGTATGTTATTTGGGTGGCCTACCCAGAATATAAATGCAAATGGAACTTCTTTTTCCTAAAAATAAATAAATAATATGTAAAACCATTTCAGAAAGATTTCGTTGAAATTTTTATATATCATAAAAATGCTAAAATATTTATATAATATAATCCGAAAAAGTTTGCAGCTGATTGGCTATTGAGTGTCGCGTCATGGTGACGTTGCAATCATAGGCTGTGAGCAGAGGTGAAGTTAAATAATAAAAAAAAGAAAAATATGGGCATTTACTGCTAGGGGGTGAATTATCTTAAAAGAGTTCCGTCCTAATAAAAACAACCACTTCGAAATTTAAAATTAAATATTCATTCGGACTTATTTAGCAAAAAAAAAAACAAAATGTTTATTGTCAGAGCAAATTTGACTGTAAACCCAAAACTGTACTCCATATGAGAACTGGAAGTTATACCTGTAACCTCTTATTAGAAGAAGACTTCAAACTACTGAATTTTCTAGCTTGTGTCCCTAGCAGTGGCGCGAATTATAAAACAATCTCGTCAAATGAAGAAGAAAATACTAGCATAGAAAGAGAATAAATGCGAGTCTAAGTTACATCTACATTGTATTTAACTTTCCTCTTTCCCGTAGCTCAGAAGTAGAGGTCTTGCTTCATCATCTAAGAATCTGTGATTCGCTTTCCGTTCTGAACAATAAAATTTATTTAAATTAAATTGGCTTCTAATTAAGACAAATGGTTTTAAATGCCAAAAAGACCTTCTATTGTAAATTAACCAAACACTCAAAAATCCCTTCCAATTAATACCGTATAGCTACGTATATGAATTTGATTAATCTAGGGCACGTCTTTAATTACATCCAAGACGAGCCAATGAATTATTAAAGTGGTGGTGGTGGTGGTGGTGCAGTTAAGGCCAAAGGTGATGGTAGATAGAGGAAGGGGAAGGGGGTTAAGGTACAAAGATGCATTGTTCGGGTCGCCTCGATCGATACCCCACCACTACCACCACCACCACCAGCGAGTGACTCCTTGACTTTTTGTTTTCCCTTTTGTCTTTACTTCCCTTTTCTTTTTCTTTTTTACTCTTTCCTTTCTTTTATTCTTTTTTCTTTTTTTCCCTCAAATATAGAAGCTAAACGTACATCTAAGATCACATTCTCTCTTAACTCCAGCAGAACAACAAGTTAGATATGTGGGGTGTTTATAAATAAGGGTAAATGAGTGATAAGATTTAAAATCAATACTTTTTGAAAATTTCTTTTTTAAAAAAAATTATTTAGTATTAGTTGTGATTAATTTAAAGGTCTTTGGCAGGGGCTTCCAAATATATTTTTCTAAAAGTAAGTTTCCATGAACTCACTGTTACAATCTTCCCAGCTTATGCTTCCATATCCCAAAAAAAAAGTTCAACCCTACTTTGTAAAAGGTTAGTTTGGTATGGTATGTTTATTAATCTTTTTCCCCCTAGGCCTACTTTATATTCATATTTTATCTTCCTCGTGGTCTCGCACTATATACTATCCCCCTGAAAAGTAATTGGACATCCTGTATCTTTGTTTTGTCTTAATGGATAATTAGTAGAGCTACAGGAAATCCAAAATCATGATTTGCCGATGATTAAATTTATTATTTTCATTTAGGTAAGGTAAATAGCTGAAGATTTATATATAGTAAAGGTAAAAATGAAAGGGCTTAGCAGCAAGATTTATTACTTTTATTTAAAGCCCAAAGCAACATTTTGGTCAGTTATGCGACCATCTTTAAAGCCAAGGATTTTGTCAAAAGAAATGCCCTCTGATGCTATTAATAGGCATTAGCCAGTCTTACGTTATATGCCTATTTGTGTGTGAATCAGCATCTAGTTAAAGTCACTCTATTATTATTTTAGGATTTCAAGCAGGTCTTTTAATTATTCATTTAGACAAAACCAAAGATACAGTTTGTCCAATTACTTTTGAGAGAAATGGTATAGTAATAGCGATTAAAAAAAATTCATTATTTCTAAAATCAGACAGACTTCAAGTTGAAAAGAGGTCTTGTGAATATCTTGATATTTACAAAAAATCTAATAATTAGGAAATTTAATACTAAGGGTGTGTGTTTTATTTTTTCTTTCAATTTTTTCTTTGTACTCAAATATAAACAATTTAACCATCGGTCATTCAGGTGATCAATTAATTTTTTGCACATTTGATGAGCGAACAGAGGAGGGGGAGAATTTTTTTTTTCATTTTGCATTTTAATGTATTTTAAATTGTAAATTGAATGTTAAAGATAATTAAAAACAATCGGACTCGATGAGAACCAAATTGAACTGCAGAAAAATAAAAAAAAAATGTTTAATTGCATTTATTGAACACGTTAATTGACCAGTAATTGTTCAATTTTCAAATTAAGTACGAAAGGAAAGGAGAATGAATTTTTTTATCCATCTATTCAATCTGTCTGTGGTTGGAAAACAATAATTTAGGCTTGCCAGCAATGCTAACGTGCGGATTAAGGAATCGTGGGGTTTTATTAATTATACTAGAGTTTGGCTACATCATGTGAATGAAAAGAGTCGGCCAAGGATTGCTAACTGCGAGAAACCTCATTTAACGGTTAAAAAATTAATATATATAAATTTTTCTATAGATTTCTCCAGGACTTGGCATCATCAGTGTATGGAAACATTCAGGACAAAAAGTTAATGAATTATTCAAGTTATTTGGGCTTCGATAGCTAGCCTCGGCCTTCTTCCTTTTACTTAAAATAAACAATGTTTTATTATGAAATACGGTTCGGTCAAACCGTCTCAAATATTAAAATTCTCTTATGTTTAATTTAATTTAAAATAAGTCTGGTAATTATCCCTCGAAATATGCCTGACTACGATCAAATCTAGTGTTCTACCTAAAACAAAGATCTCTAAAATGATCAATATATACCCCTGGGGTCGATAGAGAATTATGTCTTAATATTTTTTGCCGTCACACTAACGGTGTCAGTCAATTCTACAAACTTAAAAGTTTTATTATATCTCATTAGATTTTTTTTTAACAACTCTTCGGCATTTGAAACCTTTAAAAGGTACATGTAAATATTATTTACGATATTTTTACCTATTTTCTAGCCATATTTATTTATATCAATTGATTTCCCCCGGACAGCCTGGGTTTCGAACCCAGGCCTCTTTGCTTTTAAGGTTATCAATATTGACAATGTTAATCTTTAACCTCCGGGCCAGGGGGAGAAGGGGGGATCTCATTAGATATAAATGTTATGAAAAATAATATCTAATAATGTCTGAAAAATAACAAACAATCAGAGCAATTCTTTGATCCAATCAAAATTAATTTAAGGTTTGTATTAACGAATTTTTCTTTATGTGTGTATTATTTGTATATATGTTTTTTGATATATTATGTGATTTGTAGTATTTTTTAAATACATTTGTATTATTGTTTTAAAATTGGCAGGATGGCCACGAATAAAAAAAAATTATTTAATAGTAAAATAGAATAGGGTACGATAAAAAGTTGAGAAATTCTTGAAAGTTACCTAAAATACAGGTTCCCAACCTTTTTCGTCCGGCGGATCGCCAAAAGACGTAACATTTTTTTGGTGGACCGGTACGGTAAAAAAATTAAAGAAAAAATATCACAAATAAACTTTGACATTGAACAAGTACAATCTGAAATAAATAATATTCATCCAATCTATAATATAACAACAAATTTGAAGCGTTCGGAACAAAATAAATTAGTAATAAGCCATATTCGTGTTAAAAACTTAATTTAAATTAAATTTTTTATAAAGTTTCTCTGCGGACGGGCGGGACCACTGAATTAGAATAATGATTTGTTAGTAAAAATCATATTTTTACTTTCTAGAACTTAGAAATAAAAATTATCCTAATCAATATTTCTAATTTCTTTGTTAAGGATTAATTTTATTTAAGAATCAAATAAATAATTGAAATGTTATATTTAAAACAATTTCTATATAAATTTGTTTGTATTTATATAATTACAAGTAAGTTAAAAGCCTGTTTCGGATAAGTACGATGGATAATTTCGCTCGCTAGTTGTGTCTTCCATGTGAGAGCATCGAGGGGAACTAAACCTAAGAGGGGGGAGTTGAGAAAGTCTCCCTGAGGCTGTAGACTCGCCTCACGTACATTGGAAACTACAGAAAGCATGTTAGTTGGTAGTGTGTGAATGAAGTGCAAAAGTGAAAGAGAGGAAAAATAGTGAATGCGGGATAAAATAAGACAAGAGGCGCTAAAAACAAATAAATACTCCCGGGAAAATTGAAAAATCTTTTTCTAACCTCTGTGGTACAGATACATTATTTCCTTCATTAAACTACGGACGGTTTTTTTACATATCTATTGAAATGATTTAATTGAAAACAAAGAAATCAATACGAGAAAGAAATAAAATGCAAACTGAAATAAATGTCTTTATTTGAAATAGTTAAAAAATATGCATGCAACATTTCTTCTTAAATAAAAACATAGAGCTTATTATTGTTAAACTTGAAAATAGAAAATCGAATAAAATCAAACTTTTGTATTTTTGGCAGACATTTTTATTGTTAATAAAATAAATTCTTTGAAAACATCACATTTAAAAATAAAATATATAAATATTTGAGTTTTATATAATAAATGTTTATATATCCTATAAAGACTATGTGTTTTTATGTATTAATACTTTACTCCTCACTGTATATGTAATAAAAATATAGAATATATATAATGAATCAATTAATTTAATTGTTATGAATAAAATTTTCTCTTAATGAGAAGTAACGTCTTTATTTGGTCTTTTTTTTAATTTTTAGGGAGAAGATTTGGTTTTTTTTCTCTAAATTCAATTTTTAGTACACATCATAATTTCTGGATCTATGTCAGCTATTTTCCTCCACGAGATTTTTTTAATAAGATGAATTTCTCGACTACATCATTATTTTTTCTTTTATAAATATGACGTATATCTGCCACCATCAACTTTTCGTACTTTTATTTAACTTCATCTTTGAAAGGGAGAAGAAAAAGACTTGAGTTAAATTAAACAATTGCTTTGTGTATTGTTCTGTTATCGTAAATTTGAGTTGTTAGTAACTGGATTACCGGCAACATCCTGGTGAAAAATAAAAGATTTTATTCTTGTCACAGATATTTCATGTTCCCTTCAGGAACTTTTTCAAAGCCCCGTGAGTTTCACGATTTTTAGAAAAAACACTTATGGTAAATTATAACTTCCGGTTACCGGAAATAGCCCAAAAGTGATAGAGATCTATGATTTTACACATATGTGTTGTGTTGGTTAATTTACATTATTAGTATATAGTTATTGTGTTAACGAACATACACACAAATATAATTCGAAAAATGGTATTTTTGGACTCAGGGAGGCGTAAAACATCAAGTATTAATACAATTAAATTTTTGGACGAATACAACAAACACTTTCCCAATATTAAGTATACAAAAAAGTAAAAACCAACTGTAAATGTAAATATTTCGGAGTATGCAATGTAATTTTTTCCCGTTTGGATGATATTCTTATTTTCTCATTAATATTCTCTACAATAATCATATATTTTTAAATTAATTATCTAATCCTAGATCTATTTTAATCCATCAATCTACATGAGAAGGAATCCTTTTCAACAATCCTCAATATAAAGGAACAAATTGAATCGGGAGATAAACAATTTTATTTAATTTAGATTTAAATCGTTGATTTTATTCTCCCTTGAATCCTTAAATATATCTAATATTTTCATTTGAATTTGTATAAATATTTAATTTTGTTATAAATTTAAAGTACTCTACGATAATTTGTTTGTTTTATTTAAGAATAATTAATAGGGCTATAATTGAAAATGAAGGAGGAGGCTAAATTAAGAAGACGTTTGAATAGTTAACAATAGAGAGAGAGAGAGAGAGAAAATAATAAACACACAAAGGTTTCTTCGGTTCTAGTTGAAAGGTATTTACATAAACAAGAGAAGAAGATTTAATTAATTAATTGAGGAAACCCTGGGGGAGGGGGGCAAAAAAATCAACAGAGCATTTGAAAATGAATATAATAAAATAAGAAAGAGAAAGGCCTTGACCTGCGTCCCAAGTGGGACAGAGTGTAAATAGGTAGAAGAACATCTACTTTAAAGTCCACTCTGGAAAGGAACTTAAGGTGATGGGGTAAGTGCAGGCTGGTATTTGCAGAGGTGGACATTAAAAGTTATATTTTCTATCTCAAGCAGAAACGGTCATTATATTGTGCATTATTAATGATTAACTTAGCGATTTTGGAGCCATTTATCTTATTAAATTTACATGTATGAAGGATCAATTTGTCTGCACTCCCGCCCGTCTGATGGTATTCGAAAAAAAAACCCCAGGTCGTTGAACTCGTGAAGTGCAGTCTTCCTTCATCCCAATGACTCCCAAGACTGGAACAACCTGCTACTTACAATTTTCAATCTTTCAATTCCAACCTCAACAAGTACCTTTTCAATCCCCACTCCTGTTCTTCCTGTTTGCATGCGACCACTGGTCATTTTAGGTCCGTTGGACTTTATGCCTCCGTAATCAAAAAAAAAAAAAAAAAACCCTAGCAGCCTATTCTATCTTTATTTTTATAATTATATCACGAACGTCATTTCTAAATGTCTTCTTTTAAGTGCTTTTGATCGCATTTAGTTATATTATTTCGTTTCAGAGTTATTGTCTTCTAAAAATACAAAAAGAATTTTGTAAAATTTATAATAGTGATTTGGTTAAATAAAACGATCATATAAAAGGCGTAAATTAATTAAATCAACAATATATTTATATATTTTTTTCTTAAAAATAAATATTAATTTAGTAAAAAAAAAAAAAAATAATCTGCTACTTTTAACAAAAATAATGAATAACTAATAGAAATTGCAGTTCAATCAGAATCTTCATACCAGCCCCTTTCATTTTGACTTTTAACAAAGTATAAATTACATATTAGAAATTAGTTGGAATATTCACATCGTTCGAAATGCAAACTAATTTTTCTTTGGTTCCTTGTTACATTGCATACTAACCATTTAAAAAGTAATTGGACAACATGTATCTTTTATTTCGCCTTAATAGAAAATTAGGGGATGAAATCCGAAAATAATAAATTTATTAATAGGTAAAACAATATTTGATGATTTTGAATTTCATGTAGATCCTCTAATTATCGATTAAGAGGTAATAAAAGATACAGGATGTCCAATTACTTTTGAGAGGGATAGAACATCTTATACATTACATTAATAAATAAATATAACACTCTTAAACTCATATTAAATGTGAAGAAAAAAAGAATAGAAGCTATTTATTTTCATTAGGCCCAATTATGCTCATGGTATGAGATATTGATTTTTACTTTCTCTTATTTGGTTTTGTCTTATGTGAGAGAGAATGTGAAGAGTTAATTAATCCAGATATTCTCTTTGGGAATTTTTTAAAATTTACTTTATTTCTTTCCTTCTATTCCTTCGAGCTAATTCTAAATAGAAAAAAAAAAAAAAAAAAAAAAAATGGAATATTCATTTCTACTATAGTATTTATTTACAATAGGGGCGGGCCTTTAGCCAACTAACTTGGTAGGTCTAATTAAAAAATGTCTATATTAACTACAATAATTGCTTTTTCAGACAGCCTGTTTTTTCTTCTCTCTGATTTACTCTATACTTATTATTGAAAGTAAAAGCTGCCTACCTGTGGGGTATTATAGGCACTTGAGCTCTGCGCTTCCGGTCTGAGAGGACCATACTTGCGCTCTGAGAATCTCTTCCGACGTTCCAACCATCGGGCTCGTTGTTCCTCTTCTCGAGAGGCTTCCACACCAAAAAAGAAGGCCGTCTCCCGCCGGATGTAACTAGAACAAATATCAAAATGGGATAAACTCTTAGGGCATATGGAAAATATTCAACAAATGATAATGATTTTATGAATAAAAAAACATACCAGACTTTATATGTACATATATATTAATCTAAAATATTTTCCCTACCATTACTGTATTTTAAAGCTTGTTTGTTTTGAAATAGGGATGGGAGATATAAAGCAAATCTGTTTATTTATCTATCTAAAGGGAAGAAGATGCATTTTAATAATAAATACCTCTCCTAAATATAGAAATGCATTAATCTAATGAGAATTTCCATTCGGGAGAGTTCAAGAAGGAGAGAGGGGGAGTGAGAGAGAGAGAGAGAGAGAGAGAGAGAGAGTTTGGAGCTGCTGTAGTTTATTGTGATAATTATTCTTCGCAAACTTCCCTATTAAGTTTACATTCCAAGATATTAAATCCATTAATTTTAATTAAGTCAAATTTAGAATAGATGTTATAAGTTGTGTCGAAAATTTCTCTCTCTTCTCTCCTCTCCTCTCCTTCCATAAATAAATATTCCATTGACATTTGCATATTAGATGATTCCAGAAATTTATTTTTTTATGCTTTTGTCTGGACTTTGATGAATTATTTCCCTCTCTTCCAACCCTCCCTTCGCTTTATCGGCACTAGGCAAATTTGTGAAAAATGTGAACTTTTAACTGCTCTACCAAAAAAAAAAAAAAAAAAATGGAACGGAGAATTGTGCCAAAATCGTTTTGAGATTATTTTTGAAAAATGAGATTCTTTGTCATCGGTCGCTCTTTTTTACATTTCACTTAAAAAAAAAAAAAAAAGTAAAAATTATCTAAGATTAATAATCGTGGCAAAAATAAATATCGGTCTTAATTACACACAGTGAAAAAAGAAATAAACACAATTAGAAAGAAGAGAGAAGGGGGAATTATGTTAAATATTTGAAATATTACTGCTCTCCCCTCCCCCCTGGCCATCACTCCTTTTATTGATATTAAACTATTAGAGGAAACAAATTCAAATTCTAGATTAATTTGTACGTCACCCTGTCGAATGATGTGTTTTTATTTAATGTCCCAATCAGTGAACGAGCATTTGGTTTCCAATCACAAAAAAATTCATTTATTACGCCCCTTGGGGATAGATATTTTGTACTCTTTTTCTTTGCCTTGTTTCCTTGAGTTATGGTCGATCAAACCTGTCCTTTGCTTGAAAAGGGAGAGTGAAAGACTGATATATAGGGGACTTGAGAAAAAACTACCAGCCTTAGTTCGAGTAACTCGAACGCCATCCACGTTTCCCCTGGCATGTGATATTGTTCAAAATAAAAAATATTTCATTTATTTTCATTGAAAAATTTATGTGCACGTTTTCCGGAAAAATTTCGCCTTTTATAATATATCGGTTTTTTGACGGGAATCACAGTAAAAAAATGGAAAATAAATCCAAGTAATTTTTTCACATATACAGACACTTTTTTAAAGTCTTTTTCGGTATTTATATCTATTTAGACTCCATCCTTATTTATTATATTAATATAATATAAATACATTTTTGTCGCTCAGGCAGGGAATCGAACCACTGACCTTTGATACGTGTTAAACACACTCTGATGCCAAATGATAAGTGGTGATACATAATTGGGATATTTCAATATATTTAGCACATCACAATTTGTAAAAAAACATATTTTTTCTCTAAATATATTTTGTTAATAATATTCAAATAAAAGAAAAGGATATTAGGATTTAATTAAAATATTGTATAAACCAAGTATAAAATACGTAGGGGCTATATTTTGTTCAACTAAGATTCGGCTCTATTTATATTCTTTTTTTTTATTTAACTTGGAAATTTTTCAATCCTGGTCTATTGGTCTGGTTACAAAAGACATTTAATGAATTCTGTCCCCCAGGGGGGATCCACGGATCCCCCATTCGTCTTGAATCGGAAACACACACCCACACACGTACACACATCGGAATTGATTTGCCAGGGGACAACAAATTTACAAATGTTAAAAAAAGACACAAGGAATTTGTATTTGTAAGCCTTTTCTCTAACTTTCTCTTTCTGTTTTAAATATTTTATAAAACATTCCATATACGATAATTCAAAATAGACAAGTGCAATGTTTAGATTGATCCTAGACAAATTTGCCAAACAAGGATTTAGTAGTCAACTAATGACTGTATAATATATATGAAGAAATTTCTTAAATAATTTTGTGAAACACACTATTTTCTCTTGGCCTATTTTACATTTCTAATTTAAGTTTAATGAAGAAAGTTCAAAAGTTTTATGATTAAAACCCAAAAACCAAAACAAAATATGCTGGTGTTGTCACTTGTCATTTCTTGGATCTAACCAACAGTTGATCAAATTGTCATATCCATGTTTAAATATAAAATTTCGGAAAGATATTACTGAATTTGTTTCAAAAGGGTCCAGATTCCAATTGATAAACGTGATACTAAAAATATTTGATTCGTGTTTTAACAAATCTTAGAAAGCCAATATTAGTATAATTGCAATTTCTCTTTTCGATGTCGTAGCGTGGGATTAAAAAGAAAAAAAAAATTTTTAAATTTTAAAGAAGAATCTATAGTACATAACTAGCACTTGTATATTTTATGCTTTTGTGGTTTTTGCTTTAATCCGGAGATAATTCAAAAAGTCTCACTACACTAGTATATAAAATAACTAACATATTATGTTTTAAGATGTATTACCAATAATGTAAAAACAAGCGATAAGGTAAGGCTATATTGCTGAGCTTTAATAAATAAAATAAAAAAAAGTCGAAGAGAGTTGATTATAAGAGAATTTCCACCTCATGTTCTCTAATAGAATTTTATATCAAAATTTAAAATTTCATAATGCAAATGAATTTTTTTTAAATTTAAATAAAAAAATGCTTAAAAAAATCTTTAATTGTCAGTTGTATTCATAGTAACCTGGCGATTAAAATAAAAATTGTCTTCAACCGTCAGACTAACAAAATAAACGTCTCCGCTATTTAATAATTATACCATTTTTTTGTTACTGTAAGAAATATTTATTAATTTAAATTTAACGCCGTTTTAGAAGGACATTTATGATGTCTTAAGTTGGCTCCTTTTATTCTTATGTTGCCAATTTAATGTAAGTAGCGTCTCTCTCTCTCGCTCTCAGACTCAGCCTTATTCTGGGTCACCAAGTGACTCTCTCTGAGCCAAGCGGCCCCTCAGCCCCGTTGAGGTCGCCACGTGCTATGATTATTATGTCGTTCAGTTAAGACACGTAATTATGTTATGTTATGAATGTTATGATTTATAATATGAATAAATTGTTTATATCTTTGATGTAATTGCTTAATTATGAATCAATCTTTTATGTTCTTATTGTATATAATTATATATTGTATAATGTATATTTTATTGGATATTATATATTCCAATATTATGTGTTTTATTTATATATTAATGTTATAAATATTTTTATTTTTTTCTGTCTACACTATATTTTTTTTTTTTGTCATATGAATAAACGAAAAACTTATTCAAATAATTGACCCTCTGAAGAGGAGCTTGACAGACGCTCGAAACATCGGCATTTAATTACCTGGCTGCTTTCCGGGAGTCCCGTCCCAAAAATCCAATCGGTTATATACTGGCTACAACAGTTTATTTCTTTTGTTTTTTTATATTGTTGCTTATATCTCCTTCATTTCACACCAATTTTTTTTTTTTTTGATGATTATAAATTTAATTATTATTAAAGCATTTCTTGTTAAAGGAATTTTAATTTTGACATAATCAATATTCATAGCGAGGTGTTTTATTATAGTCATTCAAGTCGACGATCACGTTTACAAAACAAGTAAAAAAAAAATAATTTTTTTTTTAAATTAATTAAATTCTCAAGATGTAAATAGAAGAGAGAGAAACATTTTTTAAATTGAAATTCGTTCACTAAAAATAATATTATTATTCAAGTGCAATTATTTTCTAGTGAAATGCATTTTAATGAATTAATTAAATATGAATAATAAAAGAATACAGATTTTAAAATGAAGGTAATAAAATTTTTTAATTCTTTATGCTAATACAATAATCAATATTTCATTGCAATTAGTTTTGTTTAAATTCATCGCTAATAATAGATAGGGATTTATTTATTTTTTTAGCAAGTGATTTTTGGACATAGACAAAAAAATGTTTCTTATGGGTATGAAAATTTCTTTTTGAAAATGGGGATAAAACTTGCTGCTTTTAGGGAATTAATTTACCTTGGACTTATCAGAGGAAAAATTCATTTAGGGAGAACTAGTGGAACTATAAATTTTGACTATTTTATTGTGACATTTAGGGCTCTAGTTCGTAGCATCTCCTATAACAAAGGAATTATCAATCACTGTTTTCTCGAATTGTATTCGATCAACAATTCATTTGATCGTTCCTAACGTTTTAGGTCTCCCTGAGTCCAAAAATACCGTTTAGTTGTCTGCGTGTCTCTGTGTATGTTCGTTAAGAGAACTCGAGAAGGCTTTAATGTTTAATTTAGAACAAAAAATTTTACAAAGTAAGTTCTACCAAAACCGTTATTCTCTATCAATTTTTGAGCTATTTCTGGCCAAAAGCGGTACTTTTTCTAAATAAAAATGTTGTACTGGGGCCAAATACCTATATTTATCAAAATTGGAAACTACGATTAAAATTTGATCCACTTCCGGCAACCGGATTTATTTTATTTATTTTCTTTTTAAATGAAATGCGAATAAAAAAATATATAGCTCATTCAATACAACAATGTCAAAGTAACAAACGCATTTAAAGTTACTTGAATTACTAGAGACTGCCAGGGCGCAAGAAAGGATCTATTGCTTGCGGACGGTCGAGTTTTTAAGTTAGAGATGGGAAATTTTTAGAGTTAAAGTTGATAAAAGCCACCATCCTTTAGAACTGAGGAAAGGCTTTCTTTATGATCTATGGCAGTAGGACAGTAGTTCACTTCACATTCTCAGTGAGAAAATTTATTTAAAATTAATTTAGATAAAGCCTCAGATGCCATAAAAAAATTTTTAAAAATATTCCAGAATGATAAAATTAACTCAAAATCTTTATTTATTTATTTGTTTTTAAATTAATTGTTTATAAATCCCTTAACTTTTCCTTTAAAGAAAAATTTTCCAATTTTTTTTTAATATATACATTTCAGGCCCTCAGACTCTCAAAAATATAAGAAAAAAAAAAAAACCAATTCATTCTAGAAAAACAAATAATAAATTTCTTTTTTAATAATGATTATTCGGGCCGTTTTATAGATACTATAGACCTTATTCCTATTCTAAAAGTTTAAATGCCATTTGATGCTAACTTCCTTAGCTTCCCTGCTTTTTATAAAAAAGGGAGAAGCCCATATGACTCTTTCCCCATATCTCGTCACCTCTCTGGAATTCCGATTACAATTACAAAGATCTTTATTATCCGTATAATTTATACAATGTTTCTGATTACAAAAGTTTACTGACTTCGAACTATTGTTCTTCATCAGGGTTCCAGTTTCTGTGTAGTTCCTGTGAAGTGACTTTGTTATTGTGTTTATTAATAGGGAAAAAATGGTGTAAAAAACCCTATCTTTATCTGGAATTCCGAGAGCACAATTATAATTAATATTTAATTTAAATTATTTCTCCCATGAGAATTATCTTAAAATATTTTATCATTAATCTCTTAAATTTTATTTAAATACTTAAATATCATATATAATAAAATAAAATTTTAATTAATTATGTTATTTATTTTAATCTACTGCTTCCAAAGAAAAGCTATCTATACTAAACACAACCTTGCCTACTTACGTAAGAGAATGTAATATGATATGCTGTCACATTAGATTTTTGCTTTATAATAGTATATCATCACTGATGAGATAAATAGGAGTATCACCAATTTTTCTATTCATTTAGTTTTAATTTGCAATTAATTCTCGTTTATTATCAAACTTACGATTTAAAAAATTGAACGCCTCAGACTATTTTGAGGTGGAAAATGATGAGTACATTTTAAAGCTAAGATGAGTGCTGTACGTCGGCAATATTAATGAATTTTTCTCACATCAAGATTACCTCTAATGCGGAAATTGACTCTAAAAAATGTTTCCATAAAATATTTTCTATATATTCCAGTAAATACTTGCCAAACATGGGGGTTAAATACATTGCGCGTTCCACAAACTTTCTATGGAAAAAATGTATCGATTAAATTAATATATAATTTAATATTGTTGTAATTAAAAGAGTACGTTGCTATGGCAACGCGGCCGACGCAGCGTCTGAATAAAATTCTAGCGTTGGACAAAGTAAATGGAAACAAGATAACGCGTACGAATCTACAAATCCGCGTTCGGCAAGGGTTTACTGCACCACAAATTATGTTATGCTTTTGATAAAATTAAAGCTCCAAAAAGAGAAAAAAATAATTCATTTGTCGGATGAATCTTTTCTATGTTATTCCGATTTGGAAAGGTATCAGCCGAGTTAACATAAAATACAAGACAAGTTCGGATGTAATATTCATTAAAATAAAATAGCTTCCAAGTGACCCCTCTCGGCAGCTCTGCTACAAACATGGCCTTCGTATATTTAAGACAACTACGTATTAATAAAATATACGCTCTGTTGAACACACCACTATACATTTCCTAATAGTTTTTAGTTTAATAAATGTTTAAAAGCCCCCGGGGTCGAATTATTCTAGAATATTTATATTTAATAAATTCCCATCGAAACTCGCCCTCTCCCTCAGGATACCTTTTCTCTCTCTCTTTCACTTTATTACAATCGTGAGAATTTAAATCAACGATTTGTTTGTTTTTCAAGAATTCTAATTAAAAAGATGAAAGGGGGCGGGGGGGCGGAGTAACAATTCCAATATTTCACTTAAACAGAGGAATATTAAAGAGCAAACTCAATTAAACAGAAACAAGTTATATAAAATAAAAACCT
Source organism: Anisolabis maritima (assembly GCA_010014785.2). NCBI lineage: Eukaryota > Metazoa > Arthropoda > Insecta > Dermaptera > Anisolabididae > Anisolabis > Anisolabis maritima. Next base: position 19,972 of record JAAAKE020089355.1, on the reverse strand, counting down.
GAAAATATGGCAGTTGGGTTGTTTTAATTCATCCAAAACCAACAACAACAACATTGCAACGGATTTTTTACATTCTTCTACGTATAAGAGATAAAACGAAATAATCGGAATTCCAGAGGCTTATTTTTGTTTTTCAAATCATGAATGAGCTTAATAGAAATATCTTAATTATTTGATATATTGATTTGATCAAATAAAAAAAAGAACAAATCCCCGTTGAGTTTTCAAAATTTGTTACCGAAAAAAATATCAAATTTTGGCGGGGGGAAAAAAAATTTTTTGTAAATAAATAATTAAATAATATAATAAATTAAATATTTACAAAATTTTAATGATTTTTTTTTTGTTGTTGTTGCTTGCTCAATTATTTTTTTTCCATAACTTTTTTTTCGTCATTACCGTCAAACTTTGAATTTTGCTTTTTTTTATTTAATTTTTTTTATTTTACTTATAATTTTAAACAATATTAAACAAGTAATTGAATAAAAAATTACGTCTCAATTACTAAAGACGGCGACCTTGAGAAAAGAGGAATAATTCCTAAGATCGTTTTTGTTAAGCAAGGCAAAACAGTGCTGAATCTCGGGATAGGTGGCCTTAAGCGACAAGAGTGTAGAACATCAGCAGCACCGATATGTGATTTTTCTCATTAATATATTGAATATTTAAAGTCAGCAGCCAATATTGACTTAAAACGTCAATAAAAATAAAAAATTATTAAAAATTGCAAAATGTTTCTGATCGTAACGTCTCGCGCCCTCCCAGTTAAGAAGCTCTGCTCTAAAGGGTAGGCTGATCATATTTTGTGAGATAATAAAATTAGAGACCATATTTTCATGTAGTAACAAAAAATGCCTGGATAATTTGTATTGAAAATAAATATATTATATATCGTTTAATGTCTATATAGCCCCAAGTGCTGGAAATACTTAAAAAAATATATATAAATTGAAGAAATAGTAGTGCAGCAAAAATGCTTGAGAAAATTGATATAATGTTATAAAAACGATTTTTAAACAAATATAAACTGAAGCGTTTAGTAAATAAGTCAAACTAGGTTTTCATTTTATGTTTTTGTTTAAAAGTTTTATTTATAACATTATATCAATTTTCTCAAACATTTTTTTTTTTTATTTTCTGACTTAAATAAATTGAAATTTTTGCTGATTCCAAGTTTTGTGATTACGTATTTATGGAATAATTCCAGAATATATATCATTCGCCTAGGTTTGAATGAAATTTATTATTGTGCAAATATTTGGTCAATAAATTTGATGTAAATATAGACAAAATCTGATTTTATTTTCAGCAACGGCAAATCCTAAAATCAAAATAAATTAAATCAATAATACTAAAATTACAATAGCTCTCGCCAGCTATAAAAGGCCTTGAATTCTCGTCTCTCTCAGCCATTAGGCTTATGAATATATATTATAAGTAAAAACAAATCATTATACATAATGTTTTTTTTTTAAATGTTTATTTGCCATGTTTGTTTTTATGTTTTAGAATGGGCTTTTAAATATTTTTATGATTATAGATGGGTGTTTTCAATTGAAGAAGTAAAATACTGGCACAGGACTTTCCTATACACAAAGTAATAAAGCAAAAGGCGGAGTGATTGAGAGATACTTCATCAAAAAAGAAAAAATACCTTCTCAACTATCAATTTTAACGAAATAATGCCCACATACAAAATTGTTCTATTCAACATTTGGAACAACTTTCGATTAAATAAAAATTATATCTTTTACTCTTTAAGCTCTAGTTAATTTGGAATGTTTTTTTTAATAATAAAAAAGAGGATCAGCAATAAGGCAGCCCTTGGATGTTCAATATAAACAACAAATTGAGACGTTTCGAACAAGGTCAGTATTGTATTTATGCCCAAAGATGGTCAACTTGTATTTGAAATATATACATATATAAGCGTCTAAAGGCTGCTTTTGTTGGTCCTGCCTTCTCCTATATTATATTTACAACACAGACAGACACAACTCTCTTCTTTTATTGTTTTAAAATGGGATTGGTATCTTAAAAGTTAAAGAAATAATTTTTTTTTAAATTAATCGATGATTAGGACAATTTTGTCTATAGGTATAATCATAAATATCATTCAAGTTAATAATAGTTTATAAGATATTTATTTTTTTTAGATTCGAACTGCAAATAAATAGGCCTTTGATTAGAAGATTATACGTATATCTCTATAATTTAGTTCTTATCAATCATGCTGTTCGGACACCATCGTGTTTACAGATTCATACAAACAAACAGAGCGAGAGACGTGACTAACTCTTTTGAAACTGCATGATATTTCGAAAAAGAATTATAAATATTATACTTTCCTATAGAACTGAATTAGAAGAAATTAAAAATTACATTTCTTTATTTTTGAATGGTGTTTAAAATTCGTATTAAGATTTTTTTTTCAATTCGTGTCATTCAAATGTTTAATTTTACTTTTTTAAATGTTTTAAGAATTATGCATTCTCTCTGGATGAGGTAAAGGAATTGATAGGGATTTTTACTCGGCGGAATGGTACTTAAATGCGCCCTTCTGCGAGGAAAGGAAGCAAAAATTCTCGAATTCTAAATCTAGGAAAAACTGTATTTGGATATTTTTCTCTGCTGCATTAAATGGTATACTATACCACCTAATATTCGTATATATAGGTCTACTAAGTGTGAGGAAGGTTAGGACCTGAACCTAGATTAGGCTTCTATGAGAAGAATAACACATACAGATGCAAAAAGAATATTAATAAGAAATAAAATTAAAATATTGTGAATATGCAAGCTGTGCACTTCCCTCGCCTAGAAATTCTGACTTACAGGTTCAAAAAGTTACTTTTTATTTGAATAATGCTCTATTTTCTTAAACTAATGTCTACGGATGTGTTGCCGTTTATACTAGCATTTTAAGAGAAATATTAAGAATTTTATGCTGATTACGAATATGGAAGCAAAACTAATTTTCCACAAATCCTCTCCAAGACGGAACCATAATTTTTGAAGGAGAATTGAGGTGAGGTAAACAACAACAAAAATTACTAATGGTTCGAATGTCAATCACATTCATCATGAGGACAAAAACAATGCTAGCTGCCTCACCTCTGTTCTTTTAAAGATCTCAATTATCTGTCTTAAATTTACAAACGAAACCATAATTTTTGCTACAAATTGATTTTGAACATGTTTAAATGTTTGAATCGTTTCTTTTTAACATTTTGTAAAAAAAGCCAGCGTAAAATTTGTCACGAAGCATCTGCGCCTAATTAATTATTCATTGATTTTTAAGATTAAAAATAATAGGTAAAAAAAAAAGTATAAAGTATATGCTCAATATTACAAAAAAGAGAAAAGTAATACTTACTTTTTGACGACTTCTGTTCGCGATTTGGAGCGATTGAAGGGGGGTCGATTGGCACCCCCTGTGGGGGCTCCTGTCGTTGGGTCTATCCGAGGGGAGCCCACAGGCACTGATACGGACCTTTGTAACGGTCTTTTTTCGGCCGAATCTGCAACAAAAAGGAAAAGCAACAATTATTAAATGACAACAAGCCTTGTTAACTTAATTCTATTATATTTAATATATGCTTGTTTAAAAGAAAAAGAATAATAGTAATTTGATGAGGGTTTTGCTATTGTCTTGGAAAAGGGCTGCTTCCTTTTGTTCCATTAAGTCACATACATCTGTTTGCATATGGAGTTTATTTAATAAATAAATAAAAAGGAATATTATGTATAAGAGTTCGGAGAAAAGAAAACCAGTCGCCTTTCTCATGTCACCATACACCACTTTATTCAGTAAATATTTCGGCCAACATTACGTCGGCCATCCTCAGTGCCACAATGTAATATTTTTATCCAAGAATCTTTGATATAACTATCAGACGCAGGTCCACTAAAATTATCACACTGAGGATGGCCGACGTAATGTTGGCCGAAATATTTACTGAATAAAGTGGTGTATGGTGACCTGAGAAAGGCGCCTGGTTTACTTTTATCCGAACTCTTACACAATTAATCTGCCCAGCTATATCTTACTTATAAAAAAAGAATATTATTTTAATAAAAACAAGTGTTTCATCGTGAAATATGCTAAAAACTATTTTTATATTTCAAAAAAAAATATATTATATAGTAAAACAGTAGAAAAATTTGGAAATTGAATATGTTCAGCAAGAGGTTTTTGATATGAATGAATAAGTCTAATTCAAAAACTCAAAAAATGTCATTTACATCAAAAATAAAATTTTTTTGCTTTCTCTCATCACCTCACTTTATTGCATATATTTCGGTCACTCTACACTGGCCATCGTCAGTGCAGATCTGAGAGAAATTGTCATAAAAATAAAAAATATATCAGTACAATTAATTTTCATGCGTATGGGCTCAAGTATGACGAATTAATATTAATTTATATATATTCATATTTTTATGACAATTTCTCTGAGAAATCTCATATCCGCACTGACGATGGCCAGTGTAGAGTGACCGAAATATTTGCAATAAAATGATCCCCTCACTTTAGGGAGTAAAAGAGAGAACAGGCTGTTTTTTCTTCTTGAATATTTCCTGTTTAAATAACCCGCTAACACTAAACTACAGAAAACCAATATATATATATATATGATGATAGCCAAAGAATCAAAGAATTTATTTCACCAATTGGGAATTAGGATATCACACAGGCACGCCCTAATTTTGGGATTTTTTTTGTAGCGATTGGAAACTTTCACGCATAATTTCTGACTCAGTGAAGTTCTTGGTGGTCCCAATCGATAGTTGAGATAAACCTAAAGCCCAAAATTAGGGCGTGCCCCAATCCGTCTCTGTGTGATATCCTAATTCCCAATTGGTGAAATAAATTCTTTAATTCTTTGGCTATCATCATATATATCTCAAAAAACTTAAAACATTAATTTTTGGCCAGGTGAAGTTGTATTGAGATGAAGATAAAAAATAAAGACCATAATGACAGCTTAGTCGTGGAAATATAGAAAATATAGAAATTATATAAGATTAGAAAGAGCGTCTCCAAAGTTATCCAATGATATTACAACAATCAGTGAGTGAGAAGTTATACTGCGTGAAAGTTTTACGACGCCCTCTTGTCCAACATGTATTTACGTTATGTAATGTTATAAAATTTAATAATCACCTTTATAAAAAAATTTCAAATTTATTTTCTGGACCTGATCACTTTGATATATGAACGGCTACGGTAATAAGTAAATATAATATTTAATTAATACTACCATCAAATTCCATCTCATTTCAGTGATAATATTTTGCCATGAAAATGTCTGTCTTGGAATTCTTCATCGGGTTCTTCACTTTTAGAAGTAACCTTCTTAAAAAAAGACCTTTCTTGTCAGATATAGTCTCTCATATAAATATTTATATAAATAGTTTTTCCTTTTGCTCATTAGAAAGATTTTCAGGCGATAAAACATCTTTGTAATATATTGTAATTCCTAATTTCATATTTTTCCAGATTAAGAATAAACCAGAGTTGCACAGCAGCGCACCTTTTCAAGATAGAAATTTAGAATCGCATCTTTGTACCTGCGGGGTGGAGGCTACAATCATTATTCAAATGCCGATTTCACCATCATCAAATAGAACAGATCCTCATAAAGAGTCGTGAACCCATCCACCAGTCATTAAATCCACATGAACTTTTCAAAATAAAAAAATAAAAAAATAAAAAAACTTGATATAATAATTAATTTCATTAAGACTTAACGTAACTTAAAACTGTAAAATGTTAAAAAAAAAAAAAAAAAAAAAACAGAATGCACTTGTATAGGCAAAAATTTTTTTATATATGATTAATTAGATTTAACACTTTTTCTTCCCTTAAAATAAAGTTTTGAATTTCATGCAATATAGTGGCTGTTTTCGGAATTCTAGAGGTATAAGAAGCGAGGAAACGAACTTGTGATAGGACTAATAATGTACCTTGAGTAAGCATCTTTTGGCCTTAAGTGCTTTAAAGCTATGAAGAATTTCAAAAACTTGTTTCATCTCTGCGTACAAACTGATGTGTATAATCAATCTTTCAGAAAGATATAATTTGTTGGGCTAGTTTTTTTAATTAATTAATTAATCTGTCTCCTCAGACACCCCAACAGCTAGCCAGTCAATGTGATTAACAGGTCCAACAGGTATTAGTGTAAATCGGTTGACAGTTCGAATTTAATTAAACAAATGTATATATTGTCATTCGCTCTGATTGCATTCTCTCTCTCTCTCTCTATAGTGAATATAAATAATTAATTAATTGTTATATTGAATTATTGTTCTTATTATTTTTAAAAATAATTTTTTAATAATATATTTCCTCTTGAGATGAATATTTAATGAAAGGTTCAAAAGTTAAAGGTGGAACACAAAATTTTTTCTTGGAATATTCTTTGTCCAATTATATTGTTTCCAATTGGTTAGGACAATTTTCTCCTTTTTCAAGCTAAAATTTTGAGATTCTCATCACAAGTGAATATTTATATGAACTTTTTTAAAGGCTTTTATTCCATATTCATTTTTTGCTTTATCATTATCTGCTCTAGAAATTGTTTCCCACACAAACCTATAACTCAAACCATTCCTTTTGGACGGGATATATTTTGATGGGAGGAAGGACAAGGCTATAGTGTATAAGACTATTTGAATTAAAAAAAAAAAAAGAATGTAGTATACAAATTATTTATTTTTCCCTACGTTTCATGCGAAAGGAACGAAGTTAATATATCCATATAAATTTACTAATTTCAAGATCATTTCATGTCCTAGTTTGTTACATTCAAATCTCAACACCAACAGTGGCAAGTGAGCATTCGAATTTCTTTCCCAAACTTTCCAAATAATATTTAAAAAAAAAAAAAAAGGTTAATAGGAGAAGAAATATGAAAGTGATTAACCATCTTCTTTACCAGGGGAAAAAAAAAAAGATTTTCTTACTTATCATTAACTTTGTAATTATAAACTTTATAATTACATTAAGCAACCGCTGTGTCTTTTTAACATTTCCTTTTTTTCTCTCTCTCTCTCTCTCACTCCCTTCTAACGAAAATTCTATTAAATTTCTCAAATTAAAACGAATTATTGCTGTTTATGTCACAATAAATAAGAAGAAAACTAGAAAATAATGTTTCTTGCTTTATATAGCATATAAGCTAGCAAGGATAGCTATTTTCTTCAAAATCATTATGAGCCAGCTTGGTAAAGATTAAAGAAAGATGAAACCATAAAGAGGCTATTAATAATAATTTTTTTTTATTAAAAAGTCTATAGTTATGTCACTTTCATAATTCCAGAGAGGTGAAAAAAAAAGAGGCAGGGAAAAGGTAATGTCAAAAAAGATTAGATAGTGTGTAGTTGTGATTCAATATTATATTGAGAGAATTCAAATAGGCAGCAGCTTAACATTTAACAGCATAGACATAAAAGAGTGAATGCTGGGAAAATGAGCTAAGGGTAACTTTGCAAAAAATTGATTGTTTTACTTTCCCGGCATATCATCTGTTATTAGGTACTTTTCTGGTCCTAAATCCTTTTTTATCTACTCGTAATGAGGAAAATATCTCGATTTATCAATTCCTTCCCAATTCATCTGAAATTCTTGTTGTATGCCTTTTCTAATTCCTTCTTCCATCCTCTTGATTCTTCCCTTCTTTGTCCATTTTTCCACGTCCATAACTAGTCCTGGTTATCCCCCTCTCTCCCACCTTTGTCTAAATTGTGTCCCCCAAATTGCTTCTATCTTATTTTTTATGATTCTAAAGATGTTCCTTAAACACTTTCTTGGCCATCTATCCTCTTCCACTTCCAGGATACTTAAAATGTATTTGCTGACTTTTTGTTTGATAGATGACCATTTTGTTTCTTCCTGTTTCCATTCTCCAAATGTAATTTGGGGTGTTTCTTGCGAGTCCCAGTATTAACTTATAAAATTCAGCTCTTTCAATCTCTTCCCTCTCCTGTCATCCCCATATTTCCATACATTAAAATGGACTCAATCAAGGTTTCGAATAAGGTCCTCCTCCTAAAATCTACAATTTTGCTTCTCTTCAATAAGCTCCAAATCGAGTAGATACTTTTTTTGCCTTTCTTATTTGTTCATTGATATATTCCCTGTGATTGTTTCTTTTGTTAAATAAATATCCTAAATATTTGTATTTATCTACCTGTTCTATTCTCTTGTTTTTCAATTTCCATACTTCTTCTTTTCCTCTGCTTCCTTTCTTTCTAAATCTCATTACTTTAGATTTTTCTATATTAATTTCCAAATTATTTTTCTCTACAAATTTCTCTAATTCCCGCATCATTTCTTGGAGCCCCTCCCTATCGTCCGCCACTATAGCAATCTCGTCGGCAAATTTTAGGCAAAAGATCTTTTCTCCACCTATAATTGACCCCCCAATATTTTTCTTTTCCATTCATTTTCTAGATCATTTAAATATATATTAAATAGTATTGGACTAAGAGGACATCCTTGTCTCACACTTCGAGTAGTCCAAAATGTTTTGCCTTTTGACTGGGCGTTAATTATTTTGTTCTCCATTTCACTGTATATATTTCCTATTAAATTATGCATTCTTCAATTAATTCCTATCTTGTGTATTTTTTCCAATAAAGTTTGTCTGTTTACTTTGTCAAAAGCGGCCTTCAGGTCTAAAAACAACACATATAACCTTCCCTTTTTGCCTCTCAGTTTGTTTTCTATTAGACATCTATAACAACCAAGAGGAGAGTCTGTCCAAGAAAGAAATTAGGGAAAACCTGGAAAAGAAACTAAGAAGAGAAGAAAAAGGAAGAAACGGGGAGTAAAATAAAATAAATAAATGTCAAATAATGTATATATTACATGTTATATTTAAATATAATAAATCTGTTTTCTTTTTGTTTTATTACTTTCTCGGCAAAGGAAGAGAGTGTTTTGGGGAAAAAAAAGAAGATATCAAATTTAAAATTTAATCTTTTAAATTCGAAAAAATGAGGCACTCGTCTGGGGCATAGTTTAAAACCTAAGAGAGAAGGTCGGTTCGATTCCCTCGTTTGTCTCATTTTTTTTAGGAGTTTAAGCTAGAATGGAAAATTTTTGTTTTCCCTAAATTGATAATTTTAAATGTTAAACCACCAAAATATGACCATCATCTTTCTCTAAATAACCCCAATACCTGACTATTAACCTTGAAAGTTCCATCTTCACGTCCAGGCAGAAAAAAGGCTTATTTCAGATAATACAAGAGAAAAAAAGTAAAATAAAATTTTCGAAAATACTTTAAAAAATTTCAAATTAGAAAGAAAATAGCGAAATGAAATGAATAGGATATTATTATCATTATTTGCATATATTTCAGAGTCTAAAAAAATTTAACATAAACAAAATCAAATAATCTCCGTGAAAAAGGGCTAAATATATCAAAAATATTGAAAATTTGAACTTTTCACCAATTGTTTTTAATTGGGGATCCTCGAATCGTGTAAAAAGTCGAAAGCAGCAAGAAAAATATTAATTCAGTATCTATACTTCTTGGAGCAAAGTTAGCACTAATTTTATGATCTTTTCAACTTTGACCAAGTCCGAGCCAGGGGAGGGGATGTGTGGATTCAAATTTCAAAAATAAAAAAAAAATATAAAATACATATACTGGATAATGAAAATATACTATAAGAAAGTAATAGAGTATTAAATTAAATTTTAAACGCTGTTAGAAATTATTAAAAAATTTATTTATATTCTTTAGAATTTATTTTAATTTAGATATTATTAGTGTATTCATAATTTTTTTTTTTTTATATTCAATATTAACTTTGTTTTAAAATTATATCAAATAAAATGTATTAATGGTATTAATTGATATAAATTTTGACTTTGAAAAGAAAAAATATTCTAAGGTCCTAATCCTGAGGGATAAAAATTGGACGAAATCTAAATGCCGAAAAAGATGATATTTTAATACAAGTCAAAATAATATAAAGTCCATACTTGTCTTTCATTATAAATGCATGTGTGTATGTGGGTGTGGGTGTCTATTTGCTTGAGAATTAAACGGAAAATTTCCAACTAGGTCACATGACAGAAATCAGGAGGACAAGAAGATCAAAACTTAAATGGACATCTTGAAGAGTCGAATTTCTAAGAAAGGTCTTTTAGAAAGAACTCGAAAGGGAACGAGAGAGAGAGAGAGAGAGATAAAAAACACATTTAAGAAATGAAAAACCCTCATCACTGAAGAGAAGAAGAAAAAGATGTGGTCACTCAATGTCTTCTTTTTTTTTTTAATTATTTCAGGTGAGATATTTTTTTTTTTATATCTCTTTTCATTTATAAAATAAATAAATATTTGTTTCTATAACTAGTGGTTAAGCACCCTCCGCTCGTCAATCGATCACATCCCACACTGCCGCTTAGTATAATGGAAGAAAAAGCATATAAACACGATATTTAAAGTTTGAAATTGAAGACATACATACATGGATTAGTGACTAATTCGAGAGTTCCTTGGCTTTACTTTGGGTAAAGTACTTATATCCTATAGAGTAGTATCTCTTGCTACTACCTATGTACCTTTATACGAATTTTTCATACTAAGAGCAGAATTTCTTACTCTGATCGAGTTTCATTCATATGCCGCTAGTTGGCACTGACTGCCCAGGCTCAGTTCACACAATCATCTCGTTTCTTTAAACGAGCTTGTTCTTGGAATAAATTAAACTAAGTAAGAGGTAGTAATGTAAATATAGTATCCTATCAACAATCGATCCAACCCTTTAAAAACCTTAAAAAAAAAATTCATTTATAAAATTAAAATTCGTAAACTCATAAATAAACTGTTATATTATTTCAATAAACCAATTTTTACTAAAAAATAATTAATTAGTTTAGAAGTGTATGTACTATAGTAGTTATTATATTAGAATAATTAAAATTTTTCATTGCTTTTTAAAAAGTTGGCCACCCCTTATTTACAGTATGATATGGGTGACTGTCTAAAGATCAGAATTGTGTGAAAGGAGCGGAAGATAGCCTTTATCAAAAATACCCCCCCCCCCTCCTCCCGTAGCCGAGAGGTTAAAGATATTGACATTGTTAATGTTGATAACCTTAAAAGCCAACGGCTGTGGGTTCGAATCCGATGAAAATTTATTTAAATCAATTGGATACCAAATAAAACTTCTAACCTTTCGGCTTTAATTTAAATTTAAATTTATAAAGATAACTAACTGCGAAATCTTTTTTTTTTTTTGTCTTCTCAGCCTTTTTCCGCAGGGGCCCAAGTTAAAGTGAAATATATGTGTGAAAGATTTCGGTTTTAAATCATCATCAGTTACTTAGATAGTGTAACAAGTTCATTGTGTTTAACAATGAGTTCTAAAATTAGTTGTTATATATTGGTATGAAGAATATTATATAGCGAAGTCTTCAATGTGTTTGGAGGATGAACCTCTTAAAGAAAAACAAACATATATTTATTTTATAGTCTTTTTATTTGAATGTCGAAATTATATGCGGCCTGGTTAGTTCTCTATATCTATAAAGGGCAGATGATGACCCGAAACTAGCAGGTACAAAGTTTTCCTAATAAATCTTTGTTTCTTTTCAAGTTGTCCATTCTTATTATTATTTTTTGTTTTTTCATTTTACGTTTTATTAAATCGTTAAAGATTTAATAGAACATTAAAAAAAAAGACATTCTATATTGATTTGAGCTATGAGCTCCCAGCAAATGGAATTCTACATTATTAAAATCCAAAGGGAAAAAAAAACTTTTTTATTCGTAAATCAAACAAAAAAAGACAAACATTGAAAACCCAATGAATGAATTATAATTGATATATTGATCGAAATGAAAATAATTCCTACGTGTTTCTTTTTTTTTCTCTCTTTCTTTCTTTAAATAGTAAATTAATTAATTCTAATATTAAATAATAATGGGAAATAAATGTCTCATTTTAAAAGCAAATAGACCGTAAGCATATAATTTACAATACACACTATTTAATAGTATAATTACACTCCCTATGAGCCAAACACTATGCAAAGTTATAATAATAACACATTTCTATAACTCTGAGAGATGTCAATAGAGAGAAAGAGAGAGCTGTGGTGGCTGGATGGTTGGCATGCGATTTCATTGACTAAATTAATCAAAATGATAATGAATTGGCTGTTTAAATAATATGGGGAGCTTAATATAATGGATTTGACAACTAATAATTAAAGCCTTACTGGAAACTAATACAATTTCAGATATTAAAATAGGCCTTGTAAGAGTGAGGGATGCAGGGTTATGATATAATTTTTAACCAATAAAATGTGAACTATTTTCTATTTTGTTTACGAATCATTAAAAAATTCAAACTATAAATTTCGGTTCAAATTAGCCAAATGGAAGTACCCATTTTATACACAAGATTTCGATCCTCTTTTCGTTATTGGTTTTATAAAAACTAATAAATTTAATATTTAGTGTCTTTTACACTTTATTATTGGCATGGATTAAACTAATAATAAATCAAATTTTATATAGAAAGTGAATGAATCAAATTTCCAATTTAGGACAAAGAATATAATTTTTATATCTTGGTTGGCTGGCCCTTTGTAAATGAAACTTATTTAAGAGATGTTTTTTGTGATGGATGTTGTATTTAATTAAGAGTTTAGGACAGGAATCCCAGCCAGGTATTATTAAAAATAAGTTATTTATCGTTGCCGACTTTTCGTGTGCTTATCGTGCACTTATCGTGCACTTACACATGGCTAACAAATTGTCAATTTTTACAGTTGTGTGGTACACTTATTTTGTTAACATTGTAATACATATTTTCCCCTGTGTTAACCAGTGGCATCGGACAATTTTATTTTTATTTTCACTTGCAAATATGCTTCGCCTGAGTGTTAAGATCAAATGTACCGAACTGTAAAAATTGACAATTTGTTAGCCTTGAGGAAGGAAGGCGCACGAAAAGCCCGCAACGGTAAAGAACTTGTTTTTCTTATCACCTGGTTGCGTCCTGGGATTCCTGTCCTCAACTCTTATTTATCTAATATTCTTAAATTATATTATTATATATATATTTTTATTATAAACATAAATATTCTTTATTGCTAAGAACTAAAAAAAAAAATATAAATGAGAAATATATTAGATAATAATTGAATTAATTTCCCCAAGGCTCTGATTTTCTAGTTGATGCTACCGCACTATTTTTGTCTTTTGTTATAAAGAATCGTGAGGCGATCAATTTATATTTTGGAATCATTAGGTTTTCCTTTAAAGGAAAGCTCCCTATTTAGGTGCGCTGCTCGCCTGGTAAATAAATAAATAGAAGTATAGAGGGAGAGGAGTACAATTAGCGCTTACCTTGGAAGGGGGAATGAGGAGGCGGCCGAATCGCTAGCGAAGGCGAAATGGAAGGTGGAGGTTGAACAGCAACGGGGACCGAATGGTTGGTGGGTGCAGAATCCGGGGGGCCACCAACAGGGGCTGTAGAGGCTGTGCTGGCTGTAGAGGGGGTGGCCTGAGCTGAAGGGGGGCTACTCTGTCCTGAAGAGCAAGTGGTCTGTTGTTGGGGGGCGGGTGATGAACCGCCACCCCCAGCCCCTGATGATGGCGGCGAAGGGGCTGGTACTGTTGAGGCGGCGGTGGCAGTAGAGGCGGTCGTCGCCACCACTGCCTGTGTTGGAGTAGGGGGTGGTGGCCCCCCTACACCCACCATAGCAAGACTTGAGGCTGAGGATGACGTCGGCGCCGGCGCTGGTGGTGGTGGCGGTTGGCTCGGCTGCTGGCTCAACGCCCGCCTGCCACAACACAAAACACACGCACACACAAACACATTAGTAAGGGAGGAAAAAACATACATTCATAAATATTCATTCTCATCTCTTATAATCCAATCCAAATCACGGAATAGATCTAGAGGGATTTCTTCAATAATCAAACAAAATCCCTGTTATTTATTACGTATATAAAAATAAAAATGACGTAAATTCATAATAATCTCTTTGTATTTAAAACTTTGGAAATTTTATATATTTGACAATAATAGATCATACGGGCGGATAATTAATTCGGTTTTCGGCTCTTTTTAATAAAAAGAGGGAGGGGGGGTAGAATTTATCGAGAAAAAAACATTCTAAGATAAGTTGAAAAAATATCAAACAAAAAATACAAAATTTTGCTATAAGGTCTTAAATAACTGAAATGACCAGTGAGATTTTTATTTTAAAATATATTCAATTTTTTAATATTATATATAATAATATGATTCTCTGTTCACTACCACACCCTCAAAAAGCAAATTTGCAAAAATGCCTCTCTGATACAGGTCCCCTCAACAGGATTTAGTTAGGATAAGTTGAAGGCAGCTTTACTTCTTATTTGCCCCTCTAGGTAGACGTTTCGAACTTGGTCAAGATCATCCTCTTATCTCAAGGCCTGTCGATGTAAAGATAAATTCCTAATTTATTTTTATATCAATAGGCCTTGAGCTATGACCAATTGTCTGGGTTTTTTTCGGATACCTGCTAAATACGTCAGTGGTATTAGTATGGTGGTTACAAAGGCCGAAACGTCAGCATAGAGAGGTAGAAAAAATAATAGCTTGTTTTTTTCACTTTCTACAATACATTACATTTTGTAGGAATACAAAGATATGAAAATAAATAAAAAGTTAGCCTTAGAGATGTATGAATTTATTTCCCTTTTAAGAGTTAATTACAAACCAGAAATTAATCCTTTATTTTCTCAAGAAAAGCAAACCAGAGCTTTTTTGTACGCCATGCCAACAATCACGTCTAGAATGGCTCATGATTCATTAACTTACGTAACTGGATTGGGAAGGGGGAGGGAAAGTCTATAATTATAAACGTGATTTGTCATTTCTATTTTAATATACAAATGAACGACAATTTTCGAATAGTTTTATTTAATCTTTGAATTGAATCAGCGAGAGATAAAAGATAACATCGTAAAGGAGCATCCTCCACGAATATATAAAATATGACTCAGAGACTATCTCACAAACGTAATATCAATGATAAATATTTTGCAAACAAGTTATTCATCATTTTTGGAAAAAAAAAATTCCTGTTGGTCAAGTTCAATGAAAAGGAGAACTCAAGGCAGGATTAGCCAAAAAATATAAAGCCTACGGATGAATATTCGGGTCAGATCATTCATCATCATCATTCTCACAAAATAAATCAATGGGAACATTGTTTCACCATTGTTTACACATTTTAATAATACATCTTATATATGTGTATTGTGCCCTTGTAACTGGGCACTCTATAATCAATCCACTACTATAAATTAACGTCTCAATATTCATTAATCAAAGGGAGGCTTTATATTTTTTGGCTTCCCCTGCCTTGCATCCTCTCATTTAGAGTCACCTACACCGATCATATTGTTCAATTTTTTTTTTTTTTTTTGAAAAAAACCACCAGGATCGGTGAAGTAAATCATGGCTGAAATGGGTGGACGGAGACATCAATACTTATTTTTCACTTCTTAAATTTTGATTATTTTTCTCTTCAATAATATATAGAGCATGAGGCGAAAAATTATTATGGCTTTGTGCTATTTTAGTCTTAATTTATTCTATAAATAATTAATTATATTACAAAGTTATGATATAAAAAATGCGCAGCCTTTTTTTATTAAAATATTTTTAATTAAGACAACGTTTCGACAGCGATTCTGTTTTTGTCGGGTACAATCACTTTAAAATATTAATGTCAAAAAGTGCAGGTCGAGCGAAACCATAATGTGCTTTAATTATATTACATTTTCAATTAATTATTTTTTTTATCTTTTATATATAAAGGGGCATGATCGATTCGTTTCCGCTCTATTGATTTATTTTTATTCATAATTAATTTTACTTAATAAATACAAAAAGTTTGAATGGCTTAAAATAAAACGGTGAAATGAAGGGACATTTTCATTTTTCAAATTAGTCACATTTTATATTCAGCGTCAACTAGAAAAGTCACAATAAGAAGACGGATGGCTGTGGAGATTTTTGAAGGTCATCTGAGATAGGCAGCCAACAAAATAATAGTATTTATTCTCTTCGACGTTTCGAACGCGAATCGCGCTCATCAACATGACCTAAGGCCATCATATTTATTCAGATACTTCATATACATTATGATAAATTGATCAGCATGTCATCAAATGAAAAATAATGTACAACCATATTAATAAATATGATGGCCGCGATGCGCGTTCGAAACGTTGAAGAGAATATCATTATTTTGTTGGCTGCCTACTTCAGATCACTTTCAGAGAAAAATCACATTTTATAAGGCGGAACTAACCAGCTAAAGAAAAATTTTAGACTTTTCTTTTGAGGACAAAAACTTAATTTTTTTTCGACTTTCGACTGCTGCTTATACAGTAACTATTTGTCCCACCGGGGTGACTTTCTTTTTGGAAAACAATCATATATGACGTTGACCTGACACGTTGTCCTTATCCTGGGGTGCGTTTTACTTTCCTTCCCAGAGGTGAATAATTTAAAAGATATATTTCTGGTTTGCCTAGAGAGTTAAGATGTTTATCCGCCTCGTTACTTTTTGAAATATCATTTCTTAAAAATTTATTTTCATGAATAGACAAACAAAACAATAAATCGCCGCCCTCTTTTGCAAATTTCTTTTTATATAGAGAGAAGCGTCGATAACAGAACACTATCTCTTATAAATACAAACAAGTCCTCTGCTCCACTCTCAATAGATACTTCATATATAAACATCCTACAAAAAGGTTTTTGCTGAACCCAAGATAAAAATCTTTATTTATTTTACCTTTTTATTTTTATTTTTTTTTGCATAATAAAATAAGTACATACAAGATTTAAAATACATAAAACTTTTTTTTTTTTTACTTTCTTTAATATCATAAAATATAATTGATATTAGCATTTAAATTGCCATTTATCGCCAAAATTTTGGATTAAATCACTGAGATATTAGTGAGTATACGTAAACAATTTTAAAAAATTGTTTTTTTTTTTTTGCATTTTATGAATAATAAAAAAATAAGTTATTAAATATGCAGTCAGAGCGTTCGCTTGTTATTTATTTATTCTTTCTTACTTTATTTCAAGAGTAAAAATTGAGGTATTTGTTTTTTTTTTTTCTCCAAGGGTCAGTATTGAAGGAGAGGTCTGTCTCTATATCTCAATCTCAATTTGATCACCTTATGGTATGTGTTTAAAGGAAATGGCAGTTTACTGATAACATTTTATCACTTTTATGTATTGAGAGATAAAGAAATATTTCGAAAAAAAATTTTTTCAACCAAAATTGTTTTAACAACTTAATTTATTGTTTATTTTTATAAACACCATTTTTTTTTAATATAATATTTGGAAGATTTTGGCCCTTTTTTTAGTCTCTTCATTAAGTTAATAAAAAAAATTTTTCATATTAGAGTATGCTCTTTATAAACTTTTATGAAATTTTTATAACGAATGATTATATTCATGACTCTAATTATACTTCTCACACCAACAAGCTACAGCTACATATAAACATTTCTCTACCTATCTGATTAATACAATTCCTATGAGGGAAGCTCACGGTCAGTTTTGTAATGTCCACACCAGTTTATCTCTCTTCGTTCATTTGTGACCAAAATTTTCCTTCATGGAGTAACTTCCATGGGAGGTGATTTCCAATTTCCTTCCCCATGAGGTATCACTGATTGAGAAAAATTTTAAGGTAGATTTGAATACCGCCTTCAACTCAGGATTAAAATTATTCTCTCGGCTAATGGCCTCTTCATAAGTTTATATTAATTTTACATAAAAAAATTATTAAATTATGTAAAAAAAATTTCTTCCTGACTCGATGGAAAGGCCTTTCCAGTTTTGGATGTCTTCAGTTAGATTTTCAGATTGATGCAGAGACTCGGTTACATCCTTTCCACGATGTGATGTTACCCTAAACATCAAATGCTCTGTCCAATCAAAGCATCCATTCACATGTGTTGGCCTTTTAGGTTACTTGAATTGACAGCATGATTAAATTTCTATTTAAAGTCCTAGGGGAAGGGCCCCATTAATTCAGTTCTATAGTTAAAGCAGTGATTGTCAACCTTTTTCTTACTTTGGGGAAGTGAAAAACTTTTGGTGGAACATAAAACAAGACATTTCAAATTTAAATAAAAACATTTTTTTGTCAGAATTTTCATTTCGTTTTCGATCTGTTCTATTTTTTTCCTTTTGGCGTTTTTTACATTGCTTTTTTTAAAGTCTTTTTTGGCATCTGAAGTCATTTAGACTCGGTGCATAATTTTTAAAAATAAATTTTATTGCTCCGGACATGAAGAAAACCATTAACCGTTAAATAATTAAAATAATTAAAATTACATTAATTAGAATATATAATCTAATATATAATAGTTCTAAATATAAATGGATATATCAATGTGTCTATTGTCACTGTTAGAGCATAAATTTTTACAGACAAACATTGTGAATGTTTATTTTGTTAAAATCGGCATCCGATATCACCAAGAGCATTTTTACTATTCATTTAGAAAAATTAAAAAAAGATAACATAAAATTTATAACAAAACTAATTTATTGCTAATGATCCTCATATTTCGTTCTGGTGTGCCGTGGGGGTCAGTAAAAGGTCCAGAAGCGGAATCAATTGGCTTGGTAGATGCTATTCCTTACGGTGGGAAATTATATTTTCACTATATATTATATATTTATTATTATATCACTATACTATATATTATATATATTGGCGAGCTCGAGATGATGTATTTGTGCATCCTGATGTAGAGATTGCAAGTCCGCCGCGAAAGTGAAAAATCCTGGTCCGAATCCAGGGGGCGAGAATTATGCCTAATTAAATACAAAACTCATCTCATAAAATATATTATATATTATCTTAAACGATATATGGGCGTGCTTTACACTCTTTAGTGAAAGCACCAATTGCAAACAAAACCTTTCAGTGACTAATATTCTTTAGTATATTGGAAAATCTAAGTTTTTTTTTTATCAACGGATGAAATTGCTAATAAAAGACTTCTGCTGGCTTTCATTCTCTTTGAATTCGAATAATTCTTAAAAGACCTCTAAAAAATTATATTAAATATTCGTTTTTTTTTTTTTTTTTCAAATATATCTACCCAAAAGGACTTGGAAAGTAAATTTCTATATTTTCTTTTGATGTTTGATGAATATGGATGGCTTGTCCTATCTTATACTCGCCTCTGTTTAATATTTAACTGCCAAATAACTATCGGGAGGACGTATCTAACAGCATCCACTCGTGTTTAAAAGTGTAGCAGTGTCAAAATGTTGATTGATCATCTCAAAATATATGAATGTTATCATTTAATGGGTAAGAAAGAATTTTTTTAGAGATGAAATTTCAAAAATAAAATAAAATAAAAAGAAATGACAGAAAGTTCCCTTAACAAACATATATTAAAGGTTTTTGATATTATTGGATTATTTTGTCTCTCTCTCTCTCTCTCTCTCTCACACATACATTCTCTCTTTATATAATATATAACCTTTCTAACTTTATTATTAAAGGATAGAGAGACGAGTAGAATGTGCAATTTTGAGATAAAATTGGGGAAAATGAGAGGAGAGAGAGAGAGAGAGAGAGACTTGCAAAACTCAAGAACGTATCTCAATTTCTCCTCCCCCTACTCAACGTAAACTTATATAATGAATCGCAATTACATTGATAAGGTAAACCTGCGCCTCTAGATAAAACAAATTTCATAAATAAATAAATTAAAATTATATATATATATATATATATATATATAAAGACTAGTAAAAAAAAAAATGTTATTTAAAAAAATTTATTTTAGTGGTCGTATTCCCAGCTCGTGTCTGAATTTGAATTTGATCTTACGCAATCCCACCCTCTTTCGTTTTATTTTCTTTTCGCCCCTCTCCTGCCCTCTCC